>JAQGAF010004656.1:0-13825 GCA_034687865.1 Kryphioiulus occultus
TGATACTAAAGTACGTACTGCTGAATAACTGGTAAGATAATTTTTCATTCTTTTGCATGTTTTAAAAAACATAGTATGAAGGAAAATTTCTTGCTGTGAGAATCTAACTTTTCCCCTGCCCCGGGTTGTCCGTCTTCACCTTATAAGGACGCCATTTTGAAACAAGTTGGCAAACTGAATTTACAAATTCTATTAACGTTGAGAACATAAAATTGAATAAACTTTGCATGTTGGTGGCTGTGATGACAGAAGACCTATTCGACTTTGGTTGAAACAGTTGGTTAAGTTTCAAGAAAACAAAAGCAATTCAAAAAAATTAACCATTCTGTGCCACCATTCCCTTGACGTCAATGCTACCAACTTGAGAATAGCATACTGTAGGTAAAGTCATGTTAAGTTCTAATGAATTAATGCAACTTACCAATGACTTTCATCCATGAAATAGTAGGCCTTGGAAAACCATCAGCCTGACAGTTCAAGGTGACAGATGCCCCAACCACCAGCATGGCAGCTTCTGGAACAACCTTCCATTCTGGTGGAACTATAAATAAACACACTATGTCGTTAAAATACAAGTTTGCAAAATACATGTACATCTACAGTCTGTGGCATAGCCATACAAAAAAACAAAATTGAACTATTGTATTTGAATCTTGCATCCGATTCTGGGTAAAGGCGTTTAATTCCATCATTTTATTTTCAAGAGTTTTTAGTTTTAAGTATAACATCCTCAAAAAACCACACTCTAAGACGATAAAAAATGTTGTGTGGCTGTGTATACAACGTTAGCCATATACGATTCGTTTTACTTAAGCTTATGTTTTAAGCCTAAGGTCCTCAAAGAATCACACTATATGTCGATAAACAATTCTGTGTTCATGCACACAACGTTAGGCAAACTCATACAATTTTTGAGAATTTGTCTAATTGCTGTATTCCTGTATTTCTGTTTCAGACTTTAAAATTGCTTTGACGGAACCAGAAATGCAATTGCTGCCCATCAGTAGATAAAATACTGCATTAGCAGTTTTTCAATCGACAAAGTCGTTCAAACATTCTTTGAAAGTGGCCCTGGGTCTGGCTGATTTGTTATCGAGCGAATTTTTCTATTATCCGTCGTGCATGCGCGGGCATATGCGCATTAATTTAAATTACAATAGCATTAAATATGGAAATTATCTCATGCAAATCGAATAAAACTGATGCTATTCCAAACTAATGATGACTGGGGCTCGATCAGGAGGAAACGCTTGGAAGAGCTCCCTTTTCGATGTCATAGTCATACAAATGCAAAACTGAATGTGATCGTGAGAGCATATAAAAGCCCGACTCCATAAAACTCGCTGTTTTTAGCCTGAAACACTCATGAAAATGTATGATGCGAACGATCGTATATTTAAAACCGAGATAAACGACCAGAATCCCCAAACTGGAGGAAGTGGATCATATAGGCGGCATAAACGAGCATATTTTTCAAGGTTTTATCTTCGCTTTTAAACGACCCAAAAGCTGAAAGAAAGGAAGAAAAAAATGTGAAGACTTCATCAAAATCCGACCCTCAAAGAGTTAATTCATCCATTTTTCGAGGTGCATGGCACGATAATAAGAAAAACGCTTTTTCTGATAAACTTCCATGCACCAGCCATTGTTGTTTTGTGGCCCATTTGCAGCCCGATAATGTCCGCTTTAATGTTCCCATGGATTATTGCCGTGTACCATGTTGCGAGATATCGGGTGGCAAAAATCCCTTAAATGGGACATCATTTTCCGAGTCGTATAATAAAGATAACATTTCTAGGGCACCCCAGAGAATAGGAATTTAAAATAAAGGAGACATTTTTTGAAAGGCTGGGGAAGTATATCACCGTCGAAAACCAGCCTGGCAAAAATATGCATTATCTTCGTAGTTAGGAGCGAAGAAAAAAAAATATGTGAAAGAAGAAAATAGATTAAAGTGGCTTTTGCCAAGTTACAAACTCCAAATTCTGTCACTTCTAATTTGCCGTATCAACTGGCAAATGACAGCGTTGGCATAAAAGCATTTGTTACTCTGTTCTGCCAAGACGTTAGATCATTTCAAAGAAGGAACAAGGTAACAAAGACGACCATATTTAATTATGGTTTAGAAATTTGAAAGTATTTCCATTCACGATAAAACCGTTGATCTCAATGAACATAATGCATAAAACTTTTGAACGTTATATACCGTAGTACGTTCAGGAAAGTTAAAAATATCATTTCTGGAAGAAACCTGCAGACGAATAATTTGATTTGCATAAAAACGAGCATCTGTTTATTGGCGATGCTTATTTTAATACAAATGAGGTTACAGGTCTGCAGGGTTCCCCGTAAATAATATTTTAAGCATCATGTTTTTAAAACAAATTTTTGTAATTTCATTGATCAACCTGCACACTGAATAAGCAAAATTATGTAAGGAATGTTATATTTCTAGCTACTTATGCGAGCGTATATATGTATAAACAGGGCTAAACAGAAGTCTAAATCAATTAAGCAGGTGGCCAAACTAATTAAACTTAATTTAGGAGATTAATTCCACGACACATAATTTCATTCAATACTAATATTCTAAACTTGAATCACAGAGGAAAATTTGAAGTAAATTTGCGTCCAATAGTGCAAACGGAATTTTTTGAATGCGTTAATAGGGCAATTCCCCATTTCTATAGATGCCGGGCTGAATAATTAATTATCTCTTAACCTTTGTGTTAACTATTAACTAGCTAAGTGAACAAATGTAAAACTAAAATGTTAAATTTCCCTGGAGTTTTCAGAAAAATCGCTTTTCCATGACATTTTTATGTCTATTTAATTTCTCTGACAATTTAAGGAATACCAGGTCTGGGGGATCCCTGGGCTTAATGATACGATGCTAAATTCAGGTGCTCTTAACGGAGAGGCGTACAGGTCAAGCCAAGTTTAAATTCTTGATGGTATCTTCATGTTAAATTGTTCTGTATACTACTTTTTAAAAAAATGAGTATAAATAAAAAATTATCAGCAATAGACAATATTTCTATCTAATTTTAGTAATAGTACGTACTGCTGAACAACAGATAAGTTATACATTGTACTTTTTATTTAGTCTCATTTTTAAATAAATGCAGTATAAAGGGAAATTTGACAAACGTAAATCAAAGGTTGAGATTAGGTTAATACAAATTTATGAATTAATTCGTATTTTCTTCATATACGTGTAGGTAATGCAGGGTTCATACCAAAATTAGCAACTCAGTTCCCTTGACTTTCCTTGACCAAACCTGATTAATGTCCCTGACGCACCAAATAAAAAATGTCACATGTCAATAAAATTAAATTTACTCGCAACACTACAATTAAGCATATTTTTGGTATTTTTCTATGTAACTGCTACACTTCTTGGTCAATTGCCTCTGCTTTCAAGCTAGTAGTTTTTCGGACTCTATTTTTGTATTCAAATAAGTCACAATTTTTAAATTCAAAATTTTTTGAATGTTTCCCTAACTTCCACCTGGTGTTCCCTGACTTAAGAGACGAAATTGAATACAATTTAACGAAAAATTTGCATGCGGGTAGCTAATAATTTACAACTGATGGAGTTCTGCTCCTAATAAAAGTAAAAAGGGGTTTGAAAAACGACTTGCTACCGAGGCTGTTCGAAAGCATTACAAACTTTGAGCCAATAACAAGAGCCATTACAACATGAGTCATTACATGCAATACTAGCAATAACATCTCTGAAATGTACGTAGCCTATATACTCGACAGTAATTTCAACTGCAATGATAAATCGCATTTTGGGCACCTTTCCTGCCATCCATCTAAGCCGGTGGCTCAACCCAGTAGTAGAGAAACTAATTTGGTCAGCAAAGTGAACTATTTTTTAAAACTTCAAAAATTAAGTTCCTGACATTTATGTAATGGCTTTCGGTCGTCACGCTTTTCAGGACATGGCCATCATCAATAGTGAAAGAAAGATGAATGCCAGCGTATCAGTGCCTCCCATAAACGTCAAAACTCCCGATTACACGGTGACACGAAGGTGACCTTTCTTCGGCGATTCGATCCACGTCTGGAATGACCTCTGACCCGAGCTGATAAAATGTGGCGTCTCGTCGTTAGGGCATTATCCAGGTGGCCATTAAGTCTCTATCGGGTTTGGAGCCAGGGTTTTCGTCCTGACACGTGTAATTTAAGTGTGCTACAGGTCCTGGGCCATTAACTGGCTTTCTGCAGTGCAGCCAAAAATGTTCCAAAAACGCTCGTTGGGCAGAACCAGATAGACGTGAGTTATGGGGATGATAACCCGAGTTAAAACCCGGTTCAGCGACGGTAAATGGTTGGCACGTGCCAGTCCATGGGCTGACTTTAATGGATGGCAATCGAGGATTACAAATAAATTGGTGCCATTTATCAGGTGGGTAGTTACCCAACGCATTCAACTTTGCCATCCATCTTGACCGATGCTCATCGCTTTTCACCTGAAGGTGAGCGTTTTGTTATTCCGAAGAATGGCCAAGATTTATCAGCAATTGGGTGGATTAAGCCGCTGGCAAACAATTGGACAATCTCAGAAATGGCCCCTGAGCCTGCAGCGTTAGCCTTTTAATGCGCATATTCAATTTTATGGTGGAAAATGGCGTGCATTAGGCGATGAAGAAAGGAGGTTGAATACTGAGCCGAAAGCAGTTTATATGAAAACGAGGTTATCTTTGCACACAGTCAACCCTGAGGCAGCACGGGAAAAGCAGTAACTCGACCTAAGTCTAATTTTTAAACCGGACTTAATTTTAGAAAGGACGAAATCATTACAGCACAGAAGTCTGAGAATAAATTCTTCTCCCAAATACTCCCAAAAGGCTTCTCCCTGATGCTCGTAGGCCTGCAGTGATTGCCTGACGGCTAGGGGAAGCCAAATCAACCACTTCACTGTTAGGTTAGTTCGCACTTTCAAAAAGATGTTTAGAAAGGTTCAATGAAAGATACTCAGCATCATTCTGGAACCTGTTCTTTTAAGAGTGCAAGCTAACCTAACAGTATAATGGTTCATTTGGCTTCCCCTATGTGTTAGTACGCTGGCAATGGTTGTCTGGCGGTTTGTGCAGCCAAATCAACCTTTGCACTGTTAGGGTAGTTAAGACTCTTAAAAAAGAGGTCCTAGAAAGGTTCGAAGAGATTATCAGATTTTTCCTCGGAACTTAGTTTTTCTTGATGAGGAAAAATAGGTTTAATTGGCAGGCTGTAAAGCATACGGAGGTCGAATTATATAGGAAATATCGGAAAATGAAAAAAATATAAGAAAAAGGAAAAAATATAGGAATTTTTTTTCTAAAAAGATCAGTGAATCACTGCAGTTTAGAGCGTTTCCTATTTTTTAATTGTAATTGCTCAAAGGCATGTGGTCAGTTGGTACGCAATTTTTAACATTTTTTCACATGCAAATATGAGACTTTTGTTCACATTTCTTCATATGCAAATATCTGATTTTTCTAAATTTTCACCAAATAATTCGAAAAAAATTAAAATTTTCATGAACTAAATAAACAGCGGTTCTCAAACTTTGCCACAACCAACTTAATTTCAGAATTGCCTACTTTTGCGACCCATCTACAACAGGCCTATTGAGAATGCCGAACGCAATTTTTTTTACAAAACTAGAAAAACTAGGGCAAATAATAACCATAAGAGAACGGCGTAGGCCAATTTTTTTTAAAAAAAAACTAGCCATAATGCATTTTTAAAGACATTCTTAGGGATATTAATATTCAAGAGAATGCCATGTAGGCGATTTTTTTTAAATACCACTTTTTACAAACACTAAGCCACAAATGGTGGATTTCAGAGTCCTTTTTTTAAAAAATTGTATGTGTGTAAATACTAACATTTAAGAGAACGCCGAAGGCGAAGGTTTTGTTAAAAAAACTAACCATAATGTATTTTTAAGGCATTTTTGAAATATTAATAAATTGGACAATAGAGTATGTTTCGCTGCATAATACTTTCAGTCCAAAATTATTAATAGTTGTAATGAATTAACGCATTAGTACACTTTTCTGATTTGCATTCGTAACTCAAGCCATAGCAATACTTATTAGTTCTTACCTTGAACAGTAAGTGATGTTGTATAGTTGGATGCTCCAGCCGCATTTTTGGCAATGCAGGTGTATTTGCCCATGTGTGAAGTGGTCACATTTTTGATGGTCAAAACGTTGGAAAACTCGTCTATGCTGTGCATAACCGCCCCAAGATCGGTCAAAATGTCCTTTCCGTCCTTCACCCATGTGAATTTGATGGGCAAATCCCCACCAGTCACACCACACGTCAAGCGTGCGTGGGCGCCTTTGTAGAGGTTATGACCCTGAAAGGTCGATGGATCAATCATCGGTGGAACTGCAATAATCAGAAAAATTTATTAATGATGACGTCTCGAATTGGCCAATTTGACAGCATTCACAAATTGATCTATTAATTCAAAATGAACATAAGAGTGCAAGATCACCAACAATATTCTCAAAAAGAAAGTTTGACCTGAAATTGCTCTCATTGACCTGAAATCGATCTCAAAAAGAAAGTTTGACCTGAAATTGCTGAAAAGCTCAAAAAAGTAAGCCTATTTTTCTTCGTTCACCATCCACGTTTTGTAAACATTACAGTTCGTAGGCGATTCACTGACGGACTTGCTGGTCATCAGAGCAATAGACGATCAGAGGGACTTAAGGGATTTCAGCATCGAAAAAAGGCCGTTTCCAACAATTTTTCGCTTCTATGATGTTTACATTGCGATACAGAGCACTTTCAACAATGGCTTAAAAAGTAATCCCCATTTTCAAGCAAGAGTCCAAAAGAGGTGAAGAAATAGATAGAAAAGAGCAAAGCATCGAGGCGTGCCCTTCGGATATCTTAAAGTCATTTTTCAATGATTATCTAAGTTCAGAAAGAGCAGTCAAAGCTATCAGATCAATACTGAAACTCCATATAGCTTTTATAAATATAACGTTGGGAAAAAAGGCGAGTTTGTTTTCGAATGTAAAATTACATGAAATAACATGCCGCTAGAAAAAGCCTCGTGTGTCGTTTTCGCAAACTCCATGACTACGAGTTTTGTTGTTGCTTTGGTAAAATGTGATACGATGGTATTTAACGATATCCTCAGCTAACATCAATACTTTCCGATGTTTTGTGTTTCTATAAAACCATCCATTTTAGATAAACAATTGAAGTGCTTATGAGAATGAAGTTGATATTGAATTTCAGCACATTAACATAAATGCTTCAGATATACTATTTTTAGGTAAACAATATGCTCCATTCCAAATGTGCACAAAATGCATGTATGTATTTCAACCCTTCCTGTCTAGCTAACATGAATTTTATCAGATGCTAAGGTAATAAATATATTAAAGGCCTTCCAGTAAAGACATTCCATTATCCCAAAATTTTAGGCATCAGTGCAAATGCTTGTGAGCATTCAGTATAAGACAATGTTAAATTTCAGTACATTAATTACCATCAATGTTACGTAATGTATATACTACACGTAAGATTCTCTGTATGCCCAAGTGTAAATGTGCACAAAATATATATTTCAACCCAACTTGTCTAGTGGACAATTAACATTTTTCGGAATTATCCTATTTGTGTTTTTTATCCAAACTTTATTTTGTTTCTCTAATAAAAAATGTAACTTCTTTATTTTGCCATCCCTAGATGCATAGTTGTCGGAATTTATCCTTTTTGGTTTTATCCGAACTATATTTGCAAATCAAAAATATAACTTCTTTATTTGCCGCCCCTAACCGCAGGCAATCACTGCTCGCCTACGAACCGTTAGGAGAAGCCCACTTCTAATAATGTTTAGGCTGAAGTAGGGCAGTAGCAGGGCAAATTCCGTAGAAGTGCTAATATTACTAACTACAATGTGGAATTGGATAAGCAGAAGGCGAAAATATGCATGGAAATCCACTAATACTTTTCTGCACCCACCTGACGATACAAGTTTATTTGAAAGTCTACATGCAGTTTTTGAAGATACTGAAGACATTGCAGATTTAAGATACCGCAGTATGGCATTTTCTTAAAATACAGAACAAACTGCTTCAATATCTTCATTTCCTAGCCCTTCAACCTACTGTACGTCGTTTTCCAGCAATCATACTTGGGTGCAAAGAGCACAAAAGGTTACCAACGATTTGATTACATGTCATTTTTCTGGTTCTGGTGTACTTTACAATATCCAATCAATTTTACATCAGTTTCGCTCCCAAAATCTCTCCGTTCATCGCGTCGACGGTAAAACTGTCATTAAAATAGATCTACAGCCTACTTTTCTTGCAACGACAATGAAAAGTTTCCGTACTTACTCATTATACGAATCTCGACTTGCTGTTGTGCATCTTGGTCCTTCGGATTTCGCACTATGCACGTGTACTTGCCACTGTCAACCACACGCAGAGCCTGACGAATGATTAGAGTGCCATTCAGGGTGACTTCCTGTCTGAATTCCACTGGCAGTAGCTTGCCATCTGCCATCCACAAAATAAGACTGGGTTAGAAACTCACTAAACTTTGAATTCCATTCCAGCATAAGCTATTGACAGAAAGGTTCAAAGTCTCTCCTTGGCCAAAGATACACAAAAAACGAGTCACACCAACCTTTTTTCCAAGAAATCGATTCAATGGGAAATCCGCCGTAAGCACATTTGACAACAATGTCCATGCCAGCCACAGATGAAATCCTCTGCATTCTCCGTATAAATGGGGGGCCTGAAACGATATTGAGATGTGGAGCTTGCATAAAACAGCATCAAATTATTCCACGAGAAAGCAGTAGGGTGAAACCTAGAAGACACTACATAAGAGAGTCAATCAATTGGAACATTAATTAAACGGGCCATTATTGAGGGATTTCCTCATGACATTGGTATAGAGAATTTTGCAAAAATCATAAATAGAGAATTTATGAACTGCCTATGTCCATTGGGCATCAACAGATACAATGATTCATGTCCATGTTTCTATTAAAGACACTATTTTACCTTTCATCTTAATTGATACATCATGCGTGTATGGATGAATAACGAGGGATACACTACGTACAGCTTTGCTCAAATATTATAAGTTGTATTAAACTACTTATGGTCATTGAATACTTATTTGAAGATATCCAGTAGTTTTGATTGAATTAATTAATTAAATGGGCCACTGATTAGTGATCTCCTTATGAGATTGGGCGAGAAAATTTTGCAACATGACATACATCGAATCTTTCTTGAATTACCATTGACAATTGGGTATTAAAAGAAACAATGATGTATGTCCTTCCATCCTTATTTTTATATCAGAGATACTAAAAGATTTATTCTTATTTTTTAACCTATTATCTTCATTGATATATGAGATATAATGATAAATCGATATAATGTTTGTGCAAATATTATAAGCGGGTCATTGAATGTCCATAGTGCTGCAATTTTCATTGAATAGTCATACTATTATAGATTTTTCCGACATGAATGTCAGTGATTCTTATCTATACAAACATATTTAATAAGACATGATTTATAAGGACAGCCAAAATACTGGTACTTCAGATAATTATGTTTTCCGATCACTGCTGAGGGGCTTGTTAGATCCGACATACGATTGAATGATCGATCGATAACCCATAATGGATACCATTTATGATTTAAAATTGTCGAAAAAAACATATTTACAGTCAGGTATTACATGAAGGTCAGCGATTCTTATCTATACAAATACGTTTAATAAGACATGATTTAAAAGGACTGCCAAAATTCATGACTTTCCAGAAATTGGGAACCCTGAACTAGCTATGTAAACTGTATTACTGACTAGTTGAATTTCCCTGACTTTTTCAAAGTAAATCCATTTTCCCTGCCTTTTCCAAGCACTTCCGATTTCCCTGCAAATTCCAGATTTTCAAGGCCTAGGGGAACCCTGATCCAGCAAGAACTAACTAAAACTAACAGGTTGATCATCAAAACGGTTAAAAATGTCTTGGCAACGTGCATGGATGTCCAAAAGAGCAATTCCAACATACTGTATTCTTAACCAGACTATTTGATGTCTGAATCTTTGACAAAAACCACTTTAACAATAAAACGTTGCTCCAGCACCAACATAGATTAATACACTTGGCTTAGTTTGCCAGGCCCCTCATAATTCTACTAGCTTCCTGTCTGTGCCGCAGTCAACAACATCCTGGTTGAAACTAAATGGGGCGTTTGACCCACTTCCATTTACAAAAAACTTCATTCCAAAATTGCCATTGAAGTGTGGAGGCTGTTTTCCTGTAATAAACGTGGGGCAACTTGGCCAAACACTGACCGGTAGTGATGGTCATTTATAAACTCTAACCAAGTTGGGTCAGGAATTGCGGAGAGATCTATTGGCCCTGACGTTTCCGCATTTCGTAATGTTCTTTTTCCAGCAGTTAAATACCAAAAACAGAGATGGAAAACCTAAAACATTCAGTGCGAGACCTTTGCCAATTCCCATCCTGCACAAAAATGATCCAATCAAGCCTGTTAAGCCAGATGAAACTGAGTAGATATAAAATATCGTAATGGTTTTGAAACTTGCTAAGGATTCATGAATAAGCAATTTTTGTTCTCTTGGGCATTGTAAAGCCGTGCAAATTCAGTAGAACTGGTAAATAATTTCTGCAATATTGCCTAATAATCATCAAGTGCAAGTAAGCCTGACTTTAGCATTATTTTGCATATAAATGTTTGATACATGTAAAGTACATGCATGTTCAAAGACAATTACACAAACTGTCAATATTGTGTAAAAATTGTGTAGGGGTCATTTGAATAACCAGGTATCTTGGGCATTGTAAAGCATTGCAAACTTAGTAGAATAGGTAAATAATTTCTGTAATATTGCCAAAAATAAGCATCAAATGCTAGTAAGCTAGACTGTAACATTATTTTGCGCATATACAGTAAGTGTGATACATGCTCATGCATGTTAAATGCCAATTACAAGAACTGCGAATATTATTGTAAAAATACAATATGTGAAAATTAGGGTAATTAAAGATCTTGGGGATTATACAGCATTGCAAACTTAATAGAATAGGTGAATAAAATCTGTAATATTGGCTAATAATGACCAAATGCAAGCAATCCAGACTTTAACATTACTTTGTATAATTATGTTTGATTTATGCACAATTGTAAATCTACATGCATTTTGAAAGGCAGAATCGAACAGACGATATTGTTGTAAAAATGAAATTTGTGGTAATTTGGGCGACTAAATATCTTTCTAAAACCGTTATTTTCACATCTCCAACATTTTACATCTAAATTTCCATAAGTGAAAGGCGCGAATTATGATTGAATCACAAATTTATCATTGTTTTAAATGTGGTTTAATTTTTCCTAACAATTCACAACAATTGGGAGTACAATATTTGAATGTGCTACAAGTTTTGCACTACTCCAAACGTGCTCAAAATATTTAAATTTCAACTGAATTTGTATAATACATATACTGTATATGTATATTTTTTTATAAAAAACATACATATACTGTATATGTATATTTTTTTTATAAAAAACAGGCACTATGCAGCGTTGGTAGAGGGCTTTTTTGTCATCAATTTAAGCTTGCGATCGACGAAATGAACAGCTTTCTAGAATTAGCAACTCTTCAAATTTTAAACTCGGCTACGCAAGATGTTAACACATTAAAATTATACCGAAGA
This sequence comes from Kryphioiulus occultus, assembly GCA_034687865.1. Taxonomy (NCBI): domain Eukaryota; kingdom Metazoa; phylum Arthropoda; class Diplopoda; order Julida; family Julidae; genus Kryphioiulus; species Kryphioiulus occultus. The sequence goes on from JAQGAF010004656.1 coordinate 11,735, forward strand.
TTGCCATTAAATTATGCTTCCACCTAGTGAATTCATTTCCGTCTTTCTTTTATGGAAATTAGGGATTTATTTTGATTGAAAATTTTCGTTCCCCAGCCTGATTACTTGATCTACTTAGCAAATCTCACCCAGGACAAGCGCTGCAGCGCCCCCTACCCACGTGACTGCAGATAGCGCGTCACGCAGAAAATCCATTTATGCAAAGTGTTTCTTCATCCGTGACTCAATTTTATGCGCCACAGCAATAATAGTAATCCAACCGAAAGAACCTGAATCTACATGTACATGCCGGTAATTCCATGGCATGTTTTTTATCACACTATCATGGATTATGTACGTTTGTTATCAGACGTATGAATCATAATTAGAAACACTCGTTGCAACTGTTTGGTTGGCAAATGCACGAGAAAAAATATCGAAGCAATGAAGGCACTGTCAGCACTATTTCGGTTGTTGGTAAAACTGCATTTGTGCAATGTTTCAATTTCTTATCTGATTTTCTTTCTGCAGTCCCAATCAAATACGACAAATTTAACATCACTTACCATTACATACCATAAATGTTCAGGCGGGCAGCGTGGGAAACCACTCCTACTTTGTTGTGCGCTATGCAAGCGAGTTCTCCACTGTCTTCTGTCCTCACTTTGCTGATGTTGAGAACGCTAACAATGTCCCCATCAGGGGAGGCATGACTGTTGGCCGAAAACCTGTTGCTGGGCAGGGGTTCCCCATCCAGGGTCCACTGGAAGGTGGGTGATGGGTTGCCATATGCAGAGCACCGAAAACTTGCATCGACTCCAGGATGATGGACAGTGTCCTTGAAGACAATTTGCATCGAGGGAGCAGCATCTGAAAGACATTTGCATTGAAGTAACACTGTTTACAATGGAAAACCCAAAATTTGCAAGTAATAACACTGTTTACAATAGAAAAGACAATTTGCATTTAAGTAACACTGTTTACAATGACTCAAGCCGGTGAAGAAGTTAAATACAGAGTTAAATTCCTCATGTTATCGTCATGTTATCATCATGTCATCATCAAGTTACATTTTGTTTTATACTACGTTCTTTTAAAACATTCAAATCAATAAAAAATTAACTTACCAGTTATTCAGCTGCCCTTATTTGAGTGCATGATTGACAGAAATATCAGCAATTTGTGCTGATAATTATTTTTATTCACGATTTACTTCGTTCCGATTTGAATTACACTTTCCAGGTGTCGTTCTTTTCTCGTCGTTACCATGGCAACGGCTCGTACGATCGTGGTTCGATTGAATTCGATGTATTGGTTTCCTGGGGATTGTAATTGAAATTTGAACGAAGTAAATCGCGAATATAAAAATTATCAGTAAATATTGACAGTATTTCTATCAATCTGAAACTAAAGTTGGTTCTGTTGAATAACTGGTAAGTTAATTTTTTATTGATTTGCATGTTTTAAAAAACGTAGTATACAAGAAAATTTCCTACTGCGAGAATCTAACTTTTCACCTGTCCGTCTTCACCTTAACAACAGTATAGTCCCTGTACCATATAAGCACATACAACTTGTAATATCTAGAATGTATTTCAGCTCTTCTTGTCGTGGCCAGAATTTATCCTTTTTATTTTTTTTATGTTCTTTTCATTTAGCAATATAATATCTGATTTAATTCGATTCAATTTAGCTCAGTAGCCTATTATCAATAAGCTTACATGCATGTGAATACCATGTGGTATTCAACCCAATTTATTCGACAGTTACAGAACCATGATATTAGGGTGACGGTCATTATTGTTAAACTGCTTTTTCTTGTAAGGTTAAATCAGTCCTAGGAATTGAATTCCAACATCTGATGACACGCTAAAAATAAGATCAATAGTATGGATCTGAACGTGCTAGGAATTAGCTGCCCTTAACCGCCACGTAATCACTGCCAGCTTTCGAGGCTCTATGAGACGCTCGGATTCTTAGTGCCTATACCTGGAGAAGGAACTATACCGAAGACCACCATTTGTTTTCAAAATATCAAAACAGATCAACAAATAGCGTGTACAGAACTCAGTAATTGTTTTTTGGCACGTTTAGCGAATGCAAATGCCAAGC
>JAQGAF010004657.1:0-13821 GCA_034687865.1 Kryphioiulus occultus
GGCAATGTCCGGTTTTCGAATACCCCCCCCCCCCTCCCCCCGTTGCCCGGACGTCCTTTATGGATGACCCCTAATGGCAATGAGCATGCTTTTTTTAGCAATCAACATGAAGAATTCTTGGCCTTTCTGTAAGAATTGTTGTTGATAGTTCCATTGTAAGATGATGTAATAATGAGCATGATTTTTTGCAAACAACAAGAATTCTTTGCCTTTTCTTTAAGAATTGTTGCTGATAGTTGTTGGGTATTCAATTAATGCTCATTTTAAAATTGTATGTTGCTTTCTCTTAATTGGAAATTCATGACTGAACCAGATGCCTTAAGACTTCTCGTTGTTCCTCACCTTAGACCCTTCAGCCAGCGCGAAACCACCTCCGAGCAACAGCAAGATACCCCATGGCATCCTCTCCTGGAGCACCTTCCATTCCAGCAGGGTCTTGCTCAAGTCGCGGCGGATGCTACAGTTGTAGGAGCCTGGAAAACCAAAAAAGACCACCCCTCGTCAGTAACATGATTTAAGATGGTAAGCGGCAAGTCTCAGTATATTTTTTGATGTATCTCTACTCACTTCTTTTGCCGATGAAGCCGGGAAGTTCGAAGTGAGCCGGGACCACGAACAGCATGATCACCACTGCGATGGCGGCGGTGGCGTCCTTGATTTTCCTGAAATCAGAAAGACAGCAGGCTCAGTCAGATTTTAATTGCAGATGTGTTTGCCATCAACCCAATGAGGTCACCGAGGTACAATTAATGAAAGACTGGACAGTGAGGTTCTAAAACTTACACATCGGGAAAGTAATCAGCCCAACCAGTGATGAACTGCGGCTCGCGGAACAGCCAGAGGATGACCAGGATGACGAACAGGAACAGCACGGCAGACTCGTGGAACCTTGAAGAGACAGAGGCGTGGTCAGCAAAAAAGGTAAGACAAGCTCCTCTTCGTATTCGTCAGGGCTTATGGACACTCACGTCATGGGTCCCAGCTCGCAGTACTTGGTGTTGATGAGCTGCTTGATGATCTGGCTGCGGTCTTGCCGAGCACCCTTGGGCCGGTACCAGACGTACAGGACCTGCAGCAAAGACCAGGCCCCAAGACAGCAGAGGAGCATGGTGGGAACAGCGAACACCATCCAGGAGGCGAAGTTAAGGCCGGTTGCACTGCCGTATAATCTAGGGAGTAAAATAACCACGGTTAGGTATAGCCATTGGTAAGTCGAGTGGCTGAAAACAATTTACTTACTGGTCAAGCACGCCTTTAAGCACCAGGTTGGGTGCGGTGCCGGTCAGCGTTCCAGTGCCGCCGATGTTGGAAGAGTAAGCCAGGCTGAGCATGAGCAGCTTGCGCAGGAGACGGCGTTCTTGGACATCGGCAGCGGTCAGCACTGCGGGTGCAGCGTGGATCAACAGGTTCTTGCAGGACTCGTTGCGCTCGGGAGTGCTCCTCTCCGGGGAACCTGAAGGAGAAAGACAGTCAGTCTGGCTACCCGGAAACCATCAGAGCAGAAATGGTCGAGAAAACAGAACATGCAAGCACAAACTTCCTTCCAGGGCATAGCGCAATCCAACCCGTTCGAGAGCGGTGGCCAAGCTGCAATACGGTGCGATCGAGCGTATGTGCAAGCGTGCCAGAAGCGTGGAATTTTGTCTAACGGACAGTGAATTTGGTGGATGGCAGAGATGCAGGCAGAGAAATAGCAAGCGTTTGAAGCGAGACTCAGGCTTGGGGCGTCTGCTCGAGTCGACAGCTAGTGGACTTCTTCAAAGCCCTTGATCCTGGAGTCATGGACTTCTTCAAAGCCCTTGCTCCTGGACTCATGGGCTCTTCAAAGCCCTTGAGCCTGGGGCTCGTGGACTTTTCAAAGTCCTTGACCATGGACTCATATGGACTTCCTCAAAGCATTAAACCCTGGGCAGATGGACTTATTCAAAGCCCTTGATCCAGAACTCATGAACTTCTTCATAGCATTAGACCCTGTGCTGAGGGAGTTCTTCAAAGCTCTAAATGTAACGGAAACTGATAGTATAAGATGCCCAAATGGCGTTTGGCTCCGCCCATTTTGTAAAAGCAGCCAATCGTGAACAAGATAAATCAGCCAATTGTGTGAAAGGAGGTTGGAATATAGGCGTGATATCATAGGGAGTTTGAGTTTTGGACATTGGTAGCTCATTGCCGATCAAGCAGACACCCAGAGCCAATACTATAGATTACGGAGGGGCATCACGTCAAGCTGACCACGTCGCAACGTTTTTGACTTGGACACGGGTTGAATCGCCGTAGCCCGGAGGTCGCTATAATAGGACCGGGAGGTTGTACCCTAACGGCAACTTACAGTGTAAGGGATTAAAGCTTGGAGGATCGTCAATTTGCAATAGGATCTCGGAAGTGTTACTTGGGGTAATGTAATGAATATCTAGAGGAGAACGAGAAGAACAACGGACAAGTTGAACATGTTGGGCCCGGACACGGTAACTACATGTACACGTATGCGAGCAATCGTAACGGCACACAAGAGGAGCCCAATGTTAGGACTGGACAGACATGGTTAAGGTCCCATAACGACTGTTTCGCTACCAAATCACCAATGGGAGTAACAAGCGAGGCATTGCGCTGATAGAGTTTAAGAGGCTTTAGAGAAAGACTGACGTGCCCTTAGCAGATGGTGCGATACATACTTTCTGATCTCATCTCCAATGATGGATTGATGATCCCTCCCTTGCCCTCCTCCATGTTGGAGATGTCGTTACGGAAGAGCTCGTCCAGCACGGCTTCGATGATGGGCATCATCATGGCTGTAGCTGCCGTGTTGTTGATCCACATGGACATGAACATGCTGGTCATCATGAAACCGAACATCAACCTGCAAGGAAAATGGCAAAGACGTTGGATGTTAGAAGAGTCAAGAGTGACCGGTAGTGGTCAACTAGCTACACGGATGGACCGGTGTCCAACCTCACTTACCATTTAGGAGTTGTGCCGCATATCATCATGACCCGGAGGGCTATCCGCTTGTGGAGATTGCAGTGCTCAACAGCAATGGCTATGACCAGTCCACCGAAGAACATCATGTTGGCTTCCTGGAAGACAAAATTAAGACATTGTTATTGTCCCGTGGTGCTTGAGATTTTTAGACCGGGACCTGCTATTTAGTGTGACAGACTTCTGCGACACATCTGCAGTACTGACCATGACAATACTGACCATGCACCAGAATCAAAGATAATTTTGCAGAAATATTGAATAATGATGAGAATGCTATGTACTGTATATAGGCAACAATTTTCCAAAAACTAGTCCAAAATGATGATATTTTACAAAACGTGTATGCTTGTGAATATTAATATTTAAGGCTATTTCGTTGGCGAAAATGTTTAAAAATGCGACCAGTTATGGATTTAAAATCTAAATCACTGCAAATGCATTTTTAAGACATTAGAAATACTTTTATTAGTATTCGAGAGAAAAAGCAAAATTGTTAAAAAAATTAGATGAAAAATGGTTGATTTGCGCTTGCTTTTCTTCAAAAAATTAAATTGTTGCAAAATTTAAAATTTAAGCGAAAACTATTATCAAAAATTGTTTAAAAAATGCGACCAGAAATGGATTTTTAATGTTATTGTGAAAGTTTATTTTCAGCCATTTTTAAAATTTAGATCACTAATAAAGTGCATTTTTAAGACATTCTTAGAAATATTAGTATTCGAGAAACGCCGTAAGAGCAATTAAGAAACTGCAAAAGTTTCAGAACCCGTTTGAGACCCAATAATTAGTTAATTACGTCCTTGATACAACTCAGACTTTAATATATGTATGTCAGTATACTGATGTAACTAATTTTCGATTACCGCATCTAATGTGCGAGAACCGGTAGCTTACCAATTCTCCGTTTTATTCAAGTTTTAGTTTCTTTCGTTACCAAGTTCAAAAAGTGTCACAATTTCCACATTTCGAAATTTTATGAATTTTTTTAAACCTACCCCAAAATAAGTTAATAGTTTGAGAAATGCTGCTATGGTCAGTTTAGTCCATGTATTTGGGTGGTTGCCGTTTGGGTATATTACCTCACTGACGCTGACTGTAGTGTGATAATTAATATAATTACATGTACTAGAATGAAAAGCCATACAAACTACAATAGTTTTTGTTTTATCAAAAATTCATATATGGGACTGCAAATACAAGCTTTGCTTTATTAATTTAACGTTGTGCTTTCCTACGAGCCTGGCACCTTTGCAAAGGGGCGTGGTGTTTCCCCCCGCAGGGCCACTTTTGGCACAGAAGCCATGCCAAAACAGACGTCTGTCATCAGGGTGGCGTGCGTCTGCCACAGCGGCAGCCATTGATTCGTTAATTAATATCCAGATTTTTTTTCGAGGTTTTTGGCTCCCAGATTTCCATATATCGACCAGTAGGGCACCCTGCCAAAACGAGGGTACCCTGGTGGTGCCAACGCACAATGCCAAGGTTAAGGCAACGTATGTTCAAGGAAACCTAATTTGCGCACACATTATGTAAGATGACGAAGGAGAGAATAGTGTCGAGTTATTTTTAATTAATCGACAAAAAAAGTTTGGTGCAATTGCACCAAACTAATGCTGCTATAATATTCCGATTAGTCGGCAACTGTCAATTAGGAAAAGTGCAATTATTTGACAAATTTATGGTGGTGCTCGACATTTTGGATCGATACAATGTTGCGTAGACAGGGAAACGTTAACAGTATGTTACTACAAATTTAATAGCACCTGACATGGAATTAAAGCCAACTTTGAACTGCTTTAGAAAGATTTTGGAAAATTTGTTTCAAAGCTGTTATCTGTCAAAAGAGCTTTGCAGAGGGCACTTTCGAGTATTACTTTATAACATCTTGAGAGGAAGGGTGTCAAAAGATTACCAGCGGTCATATTGATTAAAAGCATTATTTATATTAAAGGGCAGTTACTTTTGATTTTCTGTTGGTCAATAGGAAAACTAACGATCAGGGGAAATAAAAATATTAACGTGAAAAACCTGGGAAAGTCAGGGAATTTTGTTATTAAAGCTGCAGGAACCCTGTACGAAGTCCTAAATTTCAAAACTTGAAATTTGTTTTCCACCCTGTTTTAATTATTTATCACTTCGCCATTATTAGTTAATATATATTCTTAAAATCGCCGAATTGTTCGTGCAAACAAAAAAGGGGAACATTTCTTTTCTGACATCTCACGTGACTTTCTTATTGAGGAAGATTAAATCTGCTCTCAGATCGTTAAGATGTTTTCGAGTAACCATGTGCTGATGACATTGAAAAACATTGAAAACAAGGCGATATAATTGCTCCCTAGTGTGATAATAATTAGTGTCGTAATTCGGCGTGAACACACATGTCAGAGTTGAGTATTTTCCTGCTGAACACCCCTTAGCACCCACCAACATCCAACATGGTGACATTAAATTTTTTAAATTTTTTTTTTGATAAGGGTAATTTTGATAAGGAACCAACCGCATTCATCCATTAGCACGGTCTGAAGGTTAATTGCCCTCTCCTCTTTAATTTTAATGAAACCGTCAATTAGGGATGGCGCCATCCGAACTTTAATTGGGGATTAAAGATGGAGGGAAGGCAATGGACGTGGTCAGCAAACTCGCCCTTGACCACCTTCGAATTTATTTCGAACCGCACCTGAACCCAAATCGATGATCCAAAAACCTACTTGTTGACCACTCAAGTGCTTAATGCTAATCATGACGATGGATGACCACTGGTCATTTGGTCAATACTCACTTTGAGATAGGTGATGGACACGCTCTCGGTGCTCATCACTCCGAGCAGAGGGAAAAGGGCGACCGGAAGTAGTGACGTCACGGCCAGGGGCAGGGCTTCGGTCATCCAGTAGATGACCATCAGAAGGACCACATAACCACAACGAACCTCCTGGAAAAAAAATGACCAATCGTTAAAATCATGGGTCATCAAATTGCAAATGGGGGAAGGAATTGGTAATTTTCGGACATTGTCATCTGTTTTAGAAAAATGATCACGTAATAATTGACCACTTTTTTTTGTGATTTGGTCTAAAAATTTAAAAATTTGATCAGAATATTTGAAACTTGAATGGGATTTATTTAAACAATCACTGCACGAAGTTCATACACTGCTGGCCATCATTACATTTAATTACATAATTAGTTGACAACACATAATATTCATAAAAATAGGTTTAACTATGCTATGAACGCATGCTGCAAAATGTTAAAAAAGTAATTTTGCAAGTTAGAACCATACAATGTAATCTTGTTATGGCTAATAAATTACATAATTATTAAGTTTATTCAGTACAGTCACGTTGATTCAATGCTGTAAGTAATTCACAAAGCATAATCTTATTTTTGACGGTATTTATAAACGCTTGCGTAATTATTAAGTATATCGACACTAACTCAAATTCAGCCAATAATTCAAAAAAGCCTTATTAATGGAGAGAATGTATTTAGATATTTTGCTAAATACTTTAGGGGTATTATAGAAGCGAATAAAAGTAACAATGAAACAAATGATATAAAAAGACGCCATAGGTGAAATTGTTTGCAAGATTGGATTCAAAATGGTGGATTTTGACCCAAAGTTTATAAAACAGCAATGATGACATCATCTGGCTACCCCCCAAGATGATAACGTAATACTTGAACGTCCCCAATCATAATTTTTGAAATAAAAATTTGGGTTAAAATCCATCATTTGCTAATATTTTAAAACTTGCATTTTTAAAGTCGACGTTTTCTTGGTCATCCAATCTCTTTGAAATAGTTATTTTGATTATTTTGGTTGAAAATGATGAGGATGTCGACACGGGGAGCGGTTTAAAAATGACGATTTTTTGATCATGACATAATTCTTGAACGTTCAATTTGCGTTGCATGGCAAAGGAACTTATCTAATCGAGTATTAAGAATAGTCACGAGAAGGGTTAGTGAGGAAAAAACTGCTTAATGGGCCATTATCTCGAATCGTTCCTGCATTAATCATCCATTAAACCAAAAATGATGAAACTGGCCATAAAACTCGAGTCATAAACTTTCTCCGATAAAAATCGATAAAAATGAGTATTAAATTAAGGGTCCAATTCTCGGAAGTCATTTATTTTTAACTTTTGAGGAGAAATTTGATAGTGTAGCGCTATTAATAGTCGATTATAACTCGACACTGAAGCAGTTAGGATCGAAGTGCTGCATGGTAAAATATGGGTCGTCTGATTGACATAAAGGGTCAAGTAACCAAAACTCAGTTCATTGAGTTTTCCAATTTTAAGATGCTGATATGACCGAAATAAGGGTTCCCATGCATGGGCTCAACAATGAATGACTTAGTTCATTTCCACCCTAGCAAAGTTTGCTTCAGTGATTTGTATCATTATACCTCGAATATCCGCGTTTTTAATCATTTTTAGGACCGTACTACGGAATGTGCTCCGCTCTCCCATAGGCGCAATGCGAAAGTGGACTTCTCCCTACGGCACGCATGCTGGCACTGACTGCCTGGCGGTTAGGGGCAGCTGAATACAACTGCGTTTTTGGGGTAGTTTAGGTCCCCAATTACTTCATCCCCACTAGGGCAGGTGTAGGACCCAACATGCAATGTAGTAAAGCTAACAAATTGAAGTTTTTTTGGTTTTTGGGGCTTCAACCTTACTACGTTGTGGTTTGGCACCCACAAGGAGGAACATGACAGGGCAAAGAAAAAACTTAAAACTTTCAATGTTGCTTGACGTTTTAAATCTCATTGATTTAAGTCTCATTGTTTGACCTATCGATCTATTAAGTTTAATTCGACACGACAGCCCAGTCACGATGACTTTGAATCAAACGTCCTGATTTTTTCTTCAGTTTTTTTCCTTCTTGGAATGAAGTGAAATTTCAAAGGAAAAGAGGTGGGGGCGGGGCTTGGCACTGAGACACCAATTGCATAAGAATGGGAAGTAATGCTAATCAACTCTTTGTCCTCTGCTCAAGGTGGTGACCTTGCAGGGACAAAAGCTTAAGAATCAATCCATTGTTTCAAGTCTTAATATTTCTTTTTTTTTTTTGGTCAATTGAGATTTTTTTCCCCTGAATTTAGTCTCATTGTTCGTGTTTGGGGCGTGAATTATGGGTGTGCGGATTGGCACTTTTTGCCTGAGTGACGTCATCGATTAGGACGTGCTCAATTTGATGAGTGCGCCATCTAGTGAGCATTTCTAGAAACTAACTTTCTGATTCAAATCCTTGGTAGTTGGTCAAGGGCTGTCTTTAAGGGTAGGAGTGGGTTATGTCAGTTTGACCCTATACATGTTGACTACCAACCTGGAAACCCTGGAAACCTCAGGGAATTTTTGAATTGCAACCTGGAGCTTTTCAGTTTCTGTATCAAAATTGTATTTTGTGTCTGTTCGTTATAATTCCGAGAAGTCAGCTCGTAATGATTGGCCCGATGAACAGTTCTTCTATTCACCTAAAATTCAGCATTTGTGATCAAGTTTTTCTGCAAAATTGGCATGTGACACTACTATTGCCTTATTGGTGATTTCGTTTTTTGTTTTTTTTAAATACCGTAAGTGTTGCTTAGTTATTTATATTGCGAGAGTTTACGCTTAAAATCCGTAATTTCTGGTTTATATTAAAACCCATACGAATTTCGTAAAATTGAGATCTAGTTGCTCAAACAAATGTTGCCTATTGCGTTCCCTTATTATTTTTACTAAGTATTGTTTTCAATAGAATTGCGGCACACAAACGTTTAATCATTAAAATGCATTTTTTGAACATGGAAAAATTAGAACGTGACCCTGGAAAACTCAGGAAATTTTATTTTCAGAAATTAGTAGTCACCATGGATTGTTTTGCTACGGGAAGGAGTGGTGTCTGTCAGCTTGATACTACATTAATTGGATAACCATAATACTGACCCTGCCAACTTCTCCTTTATTTATTCAATGGTCTGATATTCGAGGCTTTCCCCTTTATCCAGCCCAGTCAACGAACGAGACAGGTTTATTGGGTAATAAAACCCAATTTCAAGACTGTTGGCTCAGACGCTTGCACTGAGAAAAAAATAACTAAATAAAAAAACAGGGTCGGCCATTGCACCCCTCAGACGCCCCTAACGGCACACCTGCGCTAAACGACCAAAGATAACCGAATGACCACTGGCCAGCGAGGCCCCTTGACGTGGGGCAATCACAGCTAACTTCAGAGCCATGCTAGGTCGCACCCCTACAGTGCCCCTATGGGTACCCAACGTGTTGGGGAAATTTTTCAACTTACATAAGTTTCACGTATGTATTTTGGGGTTGCTGCACCCAAATATAGAAGCTGGTTATTATTTGGGAATGGCAAACTGGTGGCGCAACCGGTGACAGGCGCTAATAATACTAATTATGCACGCCACCAGGCGGCTATTTTACGCAATTCTATGACGCCATCGTCATATTTGAGGCACAGGCCGTGCCCAAAATATTCGTACTGCTGATTTCTGGGTTTGGGATCCAGGGAGGACTTGGCCGGCTTCTTGGCGTCAACTTGCCTAATTGCGGCAATGGGAAGAGAATGTCAGAGAGCGCCACCTGTGGTGCATTTTGCGCAATGGATTTATTCTTCGTAATGGTAATAATTGATTGCTCGAAACCTGATTGCAAAGTGACTGGGAGACTGACTGTAAACCAATACTGTTTGTTTCATGTAAAACCAAACTGCAACTACACTGTAGTTAGGTTGGAAGCCAGTGCAATTAGTTGCATAACAGACACGCAATTCATGTTATCATAAGTTTGCAATTTATTTTGTTTTCGGCAAATTTCATTTTGCAGTTATTTTATAATGTTCTCATCAGCTTTCAATCAGTTTTATTCACCTGGAAATTAGTTTGACATTCATCAGTTTTGTCAGTTTGCAATTTTGTGTTCGTAAGTTTGCAATTATTTCATAACGTTCTCATCAGCCTTCAGGCAGTTCACAATTAGCTTATGTTTTACCAGTTTACCACCAATTTGCAATTAGTTTAATGTTTTCATCCAGTTGGCAATTTTGTTTCATCAGCTTTCAGTCAGATTTCTTCAGTTGACAATTAGCTTCTACTGTTTTCACCAACTTGCAATTATTTCATGACATTCTCACCAGATTTCAGTCAGTTTTCTTCAGTTCACAATTAGCTTACGCTTTCACCATTTTACCGCCAGTTTGCGACTAGTTCTTAATGTCTTCATCAGTTTGCAATCTCTTTTCATTCAGTTTGTTTTGATCAGTACATGCAGTCATACAGTTGCTGTCAGTTTGCAATTACTTGTATTTTGTTTTGATTAGTTTGAAATTTTCTACAATGGTCAATTACTGCAGTTTATAATGATTGTATCAGTTTTCCTTAGTTTACTATATGGACTCATTCGCAAAAGTCAGTCCTCATACCAGTGCTTCAGAAGCCATTGCCAGCCCCATTGTCCAACCATTTTATTCGCGAAACAATTCAAACAAACCATGAGCGTCACGAATCGACCACTTTGTTCCCAACAATGGCATCGATGCAAACTTTAGCCAAGAAGCGTTTTTTCCCAGCATGGCTCATTCACGTGGATGGCATTATGAGGATCCGCGCTGATCCCGTGTCCAAAAACAGCCCAAAACCCAACGGAAAACCCGCGTTCTATTGTCCGACCTCCTGTTAGGACAACTGGTTAAATCCGAAGGTGATCCACTCGATCTGAGTCCGGGAAATTACCGAAATCGAGTAAGGGCTGGAGTCGACTAGCAGTGAGGCCAACTCTAGGGACGATCTCAAGCACGGAAAAGTCGTTTGTCTGCGAAGGCCAGACGACCCATGTTTTGGATCGCACGATATTATAACACGTTGCATGCATGGTCTTATCAACACGCCATCGACACGGACCAAATGCAAGGTCTGCACGCGTGGACGGAGCATCATAACTCAAAAAAAGAATAGGTGGACGTCCTTCGAGGACTCCGACTAATCGAATGCAAATGATGGGAGCGGAAGTAGCGGCGACAATGAAATTGACGGTCGCACCATTCTGATCGCAATCGGATTCGTGCAATTCTTACGCTCAAATGTAACCGAAACCTCTGTTGCGAAGAGCTTTACCAACGAAGAATTGGATGAACTTGACACCATGAGAACGTTGCTCTGGTGATGAATGGTGATGGGAAGGTGATCAAGCAATGGTTTGGAACCTTCCAAACCCCCAATATTAGAACCTCTGTAAGTTGACCCTTATTTTGTGTCATAGTCCAAGTGGTCAACATACAACACACAGAGGCGCAGGTGGTCAACATGTACTGTATATAGAGTTCACTTTCCATTGAGTTAATGTGGTGACCGTCCGGTCATTTTAAAATGTGGACAACATGTTGAGGTGGTCAACTTTGGAGGTTCTACTGTACTGTATTTGGAAGAAATAGCCGTAAGGGCTGATTCCCTTCGTGCTTTCTTCTTATTAAGAATGTTCATGCCATCATTTGGCAACTCCCCCTATGACGATGACATAATACTAGAACGTCCCCTAGTTTGGAATACAAGCAACTTTCCAAAACACTTGGAAGATTATTCCTCCTTGTAATTTTTCGTCATTGTTTGGCTAATCCTATAACTGAACCGTCTGAACCTGAAAACGTCACAATTTTATATTTAACCTGGAACACCCAGAGAATTTGCAATAAAGCCTGGAATTATTCATTATCAACATTGCATACTTCATGGGATATTTGGCGATATTTCAAAAATGACGAATTTTACACAAGTACATATGGGATAGCTGGAAAAATAAGAACATGACCCTGGAAAACTCAGAAAATTTCTTTTTCAGAAATAAGTAGTCATCATGCTAAACGTCCCCTATAGAATAGGGTGTAATGCAAGCCACGTTCCAAAATAGCAGGGACGTTCAAGTATTACGTCATCTTAAGGGTATTGGCCAAATGATGACATGGTCAGGGGGTGGAGGTCAACCACGTGCTGAGCACCAGTTTCATGTATGAAAATTTGAGTTAAAATCCATTCTTGGGATATACGCGCCCTGCTGGCACCTGCTGGCTTTTCTTTAATCTGGTTTAGTTGTTTGCCATATCACGCCACCAAACGAGGTGTTTTTGTTCGTTTTAACAATATGTGGTTTTGGTAAAGGGGCGCCGCGTGTGCTTGTTTTAAGTCGTTATCGTGGACTTGATAAATGCCAGCGCTTCCGGCGTGCTAATCCCCGTGGAAAAAGCGCCTTCTGTCGTGCGTTTGCGCAACGTGTTTACAGAATTTGTCACGATTGTTGATGCGGTTGGGGGGTGGAACCATTGTTGTTTTCTCAGAATTCGAAGGCATGTGTGAACTAGGCAGCTCGTGTATACTAAAGAGAGAAGGTGTGATAGTGTTAATTGAAAAAGAATGAATGGATATATTTCATTGAGACTCCGTGCAACTTTGTAGCGGTTTGTTGCAACTGTTTACTAATGTCTCACAAGTTTGTGATTGGTCAAAACGACTTTTGCGATGACCTCCAGGTGCACGAACAGGTGTTTGAAATGACGCTGCAATTTCGCGACATTTGTGTCAACAACAAAATGCGTTTTTCTCGTTGTCATTTTCGGGTTTTTGAAAAATTACTAACTCAGTGAGCAGCCAATTCCGCCATTAGTAAAATGGCTTATTGAAATCGTGGTCTGGGATGGCGCCTTCGAGTCTGAGCATGGTGACTAATACACTGTGTAAACCTGCATGGGAAACCTGGAAATCTCAGGGAATTTCAATCGAAACCTGGAAATTTTCAATATTTTATTCGTGGAGTGTGCTCCATGCAATCCATCATTTTTGGTGTAGTTTAAAAAATAATTCGCCTAAGGCGTCCCCACTATAGTTTTTTAATCTCGTGGAAATGTTTTAAAATTCACTACAAACTATTATAATGGATCCTTAAAAAACTACCCTGTTTTTCCTTCGTTTATAACATTTTTAAAAAGATTCTTAGAAAAATGCACATAACATTGATATACAGTAAATATACTATCAATTCCTAAATGAAAAAAAGTCTAGGAAATTCAACAAATCAATAACAGATTTTGCATAGCTAGTTATTGGTTCTGTAAAAAATTAAAAATCATTGAAATTTGCCGTTTCCTCGTAACAATTTGTGTTATACGTGTCTCCTGTTTATGTAAGCGATAAGTATAGCATTCCTTGCATTGACATGCCATACATTTGGATTTTTAATGGTCAGGGAAATTTCATTTTAAACCTGAAAAAAATCAGGGAAATTGAAAATATCATCTTGGGGGAACCCTATAATGCGTCTGAACGTTTTTTTTTGTGTGTGATGAAGATTTCGTTGACATGTTAACTCTTGTTGCTAATATTTTTAAAGTTTTTCTAAAAGTCTTCATAATGCCCAAATAGATTTGGAGTAACAAAATCGAATTTATGCCACGTAAAATTTTCAAAATCAATTGGACCTGCATGAAAAATTGAAACTGAAACCCTGGAAAACTCGGAAAATTTGGTTTTCAAAAATGCTGCGTTGGTACGACCCCAGCGCCATCTGTGTCGCGTTTCGGAATTTCTGCAAGTGTTTGTGAGTTGATTTTCTGGGGGGTTCGTCGATCGATTCTGGCATTCTGCTCACGAATCGAGTTTAGGTGGCCAGACCGCATTTTTGGCTAATCTCAGGTTGCATCGCATGCATGCAGCTACATGTACGCGTACATTTATAAAGCGATTCATGAGTTAGCTATAGGCTCCAATTGAATTTGAGACACACCTTCTCGGTTCGCACGACCCTAGGATTAATAAGCGTTTCTGCGGAATCACGCATTAGTAAA
>JAQGAF010004658.1:0-13818 GCA_034687865.1 Kryphioiulus occultus
TAGGTAGTATGAAGGCACCAAACTTGTGCATAGGGAATTCCCCTAAATAGTTTTCTCATACATGCAAAGCAGGATGTCTGATCCATGTCTTTTTCAACATCGATAGTGTTACAAATACTATAATATAGGGTCTTCATCTTAATTAAGTTATCCACTCAAAACTGAATGGAAGAAATATGCCGATGAAGCCCAATAGAAGCAATTTATCAATGTGATAATTAAGTGAAATTCCCTCATGTTACTTAAGGAAAAAACGCAGTAAAAACGGCCAAAGTATGGGGTAAGGCCCTCAATGACCATCCATGAACTCTCAGTCTGTCTTTGACCTCTGAAGAGGGCGAGTCTTCTGAACTCATTCTTGTCCTTTTCCGACCTTTTAGCATCTTTTTCTCTTCTTTCGTCTGATCTCGAAACTAATGCTATTTATCGATTCCGCGAAACGGCAGGCTTTTAAAGCGAGATAAAACACATTAATGTTGCATTAACAGCGTTCTGGAAAAGAGCCATTGGGGCGAGATATCTAAATTCCTTCTTCCCAGAATATGACGGATTCAGCCAAGTGAGACATTGGAAATAGTTGTCCAAGGACGTGGAAGTCATCCAGGGTGCCCATGAAGGTCTGCAATCACAATGGCCCATCCCCACACTTTCATCCATAACATTCCATCAGAGATGAAGTGTGTGTGACCTTGTTGGTTAGTAGAGTTTTTATAAGATAATGGATACTCAGGACAATAACCTTCCTTCAGAGGTCAAGAATCACCTTGTCGATTAGCAGGGTCAAGAGACGTGACCTTGTTGGTTAACCTTGGTTAGCAAAGCCTCCTAGGACAATGGACACAGATCAATGACTTTCCTTCAGCGGTCAAGGTGTGACCTTGCGGACCAGCAAAGCCTCCTAGGACAATGGCCACTCAAGGCAATGACTTTCCTTCTTAGGTCAAGGTGTGACCGTGTTGGTTAGCAGAGCCTCCTAGGACAATGGACACTCAGGAATATGACCTTCCTTCAGAGGTCATGGAGTGTGACCTTGTTGGCTAGCACAGCTTCTTGGGCAATAGACAATTTACATACTGACCTTCCTTCAGAGGTCAAGGTGTGACCTTGTTGGTTAGCAGAGCCTCCTAGGACAATGGACACTAAAGGCAATGACCTTCCTTCAGAGGTTAAGGTGTGGAGCCTTGTCGGTTAGCTGAACCTCCTAGGGCAATGGACACTTTAGATAATAACCTTCCTTCAGAGGTCATGGAGTGTGACCTTATTGGCTAGCACAGCTTCTTATACTATGGACAATTTAGATAATGACCTTCTTTCAGAGGTCAAGGTGTAACCTTGTTGGTGAGCAGATCCTCCTAGGACAATGCACACCAAGTAAAATAACTTTCCTTTAGAGGTCAAGGTGTGACCTTGTTGGTTAGCTGAACCTCCTGGGACAATGGACACTCAAGGCGATGACTTTCCTTCAGGGGTCAAGGTGTGACCATGTTGGCTAGCAGAATCTCCTATCACAATGAACACTCGAAACAATGACCTTCCTTCAGAGGTCATAGAGTGTGACCTTGTTGGATTGCAATTTCTTAAAAACATGGACACTGTAGACAACGACCTTCCTTCAGAGAACAAGGTGTGACCTTGTTGGCTAGCAGAACCTCCTAGGACAATGGACACTAAGGAAAATCCCTTTCCTTCAGAGGTCAAGGTGTGTGATCTTGTTGACTAGTTGAACTAATGACCTTCCTTCAGAAGTCAAGATTGACCTTTGATTAGCAGAGCAACCTAGGACAGTGGACAATAACTTCTTCAGAGGTCAAGGGCTGTGATCTTACTGGTAGGCACTTGCAGAACCACATACAGCTACATGTACCTCAATGGACATTGATCCCTTCAGAAGTCAGGGGTATGACCATAGTCTTGGAAGCTTCACGAGTTACCATTGAGTATGGGAGGAAACTCATTTTTAGGACTTGATAGACACTGACAAGTTTGATATCGGAGCTAACACTCTGTGACTTGCACTTGTTGGCGTGCAGCGCTATTCTTCCTGCGGAGGATTTGATGGACACCGAGCTCTGACATGTTCCATTATGTCAGAAAGGCACTCCTGTCGTGTTTTTCTTCCTCGGAAATTATGATGGGCACTGGGAAGATCGACATTGCACTTGCCTCCACAGCAGCACCAGCCAGCAGTTTATAATTCTTCCCCAGGGGACACGATGAACACCGCAGCGCTTGTCATGTAAGTCTCTTTGGAAGACGTCATGGACACAGAGTTATGACGCTGCATATTACTTTCGGAAGTCACGTCGACGAGCAGTGCCACCTGAGGATTATAATTCCTCCTCGGAGGACACAATGCCGATGCTGTAGGAAGCTCTACAGCATCCGGTATATCTGGATGAAACTTTTTTAATTCTTCAGTAAAAGACACGAAAGATGGACACCGAGAACCATGACCTCTCCCAATTCCTAGTATTATGGTAATCATATCTAATTATCTTTAACCTACAGTACACAGTTTATGTAATTCCTCTTCAAAAGAGGATGAGATGGACACCGAGAACTACGACCTTTCCCCCTGCTGGTAGTCCTGAGGGTATGGCTGGTTACTTTCTCCTTTGATCTGCACAACCTCTGCCTTCCCCTCTTCCTCATTAGGAAAGAGTAAACAGAAAACCAGTTGCCCAGGCTATCTGGCACATCCACAAGTTGGAGGTGTATTTACCTTGAGGGGAGAGTAGAAGGAAAAGGGAAATCCCATGAGGGTAAAGGTAGAGGGGAATTCCCTGAGAGGGAAAAAGAGAAGGTAGAGGTATCCTCTTGAGGGAAGAGAAGGAAGGTGTAGTGTTTTGAGGGAAAACTCATGGATAGGAGGGGTAGCTCTTCAAAGTCGTGTACATGACTGCAGACTTCAAGGGCTTCAGTGGGCCTTCAGTGACGTCAATGACGTCATGGAAGTCATATACAGGTATAGTAGAAATTTGTAGTGGGGTCACCAGGGGTATAAACAAATTATGACGCATATTGACAGAAGTGAGGAGGATTGGCCAAAAAACAATGAGGTCATCATTTAATTATGATGTACACCGTGACTGTAACATTGTACAGTTACCCTGATGGTGACAGTGTGGTTAACGGTTAGTGATGGTGCAGTTGTCATGACGGTTAAGGTAATGGTGCGGTTACGATTACCCTGATGGTGACAGCGTGGTTATCGGGACTGTTACAGTGACGGTGCAGTCAACATGACGATTATTGAGACGTTGACTGAGCCAAATGACGGTTATGGTGATGTTGACGATACGATTACCGTGATGATTATGTGGACGGTGACAATGCTGTTACCATGACCGTAACGTTGTGGTTATGGTGACGGTGTAGTTACTGTCACCTTTGTGGTTACTGTACAGCTTACTGTTACGGTTATGAAGACGTTTACAACACTGTTACCATCACTTCAGTGTGATTTTAGAGACATCGGTGGGACTTCAAGGACTGCAGTGGGACTTCAAGGTCTTCGGTGGGACTTCAAGGGCTTCCGAGGGACTTCAATGGGACCTCAAGGACTTCAGAGGAACTTCTGTGGAATTTCAAGGACATCGGTGGGACTTCAAAGACTTCAATGGGACTTCAAGGACTTCAATGGGATTTCAAAGACTTCAGTGAGACTTCAATGACGTCAGTGGGACTTCAAGGATTTCAGTGTCATTTCAAAGACTTCAGTGAGACTTCCATGGGATTTCAAGGACTTAAGTGGGATTTAAAGGACTTCAAAGACTTCGGTGGGACTACAAGGACTTCAGAGGGACTTCAACCAACATGTACACCTGAATTCTCAAGTTGCCAACCCCTTGGTTTTAAGGGAAAACTCATGTATATGGATATGGATATTTGGCAAACAGCAACACTACAGAAGGAACAGCCAATGCCTGCTCCCTCCCTCCCCATCCAGCAACAGGGAAAGAGTGGTTGGATGTGAAGCAGTAGCTGCGTGTTCGCCTATTGGATTCACGCGTCATTAATCAAAAAAGTATCATTTTATAGCGGATCCAAGTATGCGAGGTATTTTATGGGTTGGGACTCGGGTTCGCGGGGATGTCGGATTCTAATGGAAAATGCTGGAAGGCAATAAATACGAACTCGAGCACACACACATACACACACACACACACCTAATAAATCGCGAAACACAAAAAATATGTAACGAAATATGGTCCCAAATTAAATTCGCTCCTTGTCGTTATTATTTAACGCACCGGGAGTGTCGCCAGGGTCCATTGGAATAATTGTAACGGATTCAGACGCTGTCCTAGGTCTAATTGCTCGTTGCGTGCACATTCACCATCGTGTTTAATTAACGGAAGCCTAATTAACCCCAGGCTCGACCAATCGTGGTTTGGAACGAATGAGAATTAGTGCTAGTAAAACGAGTTATGTGGAGTTGGCGTTGAGGACTCACGTCATCTGGGTTATGGAAAAGTCGTGAAATTTATGTCAGGGTCATGGAAAAGTCATGGAATTGGCATCAGGGTGTTGGAAAAGTCATGGAATTAATGTCAGGGTCTTGGAAAAGTCACGAAATTGGCATCTTGGAAAAGGCGTGAAATTTGCATCAGGGTCTTGGAAAAGTCATGAAATTTATTTCGGGGTCTAGGAAAAGTCATGAAATTAGCATGAGGGTCTTGGAAAAGTCGTGAAACTTGCATCAGTGACTTGGAAAAGTCGTGTAATTTGCATCGGGGTCTTGGAAAAGTAGTGAAATTGACATCAGGGTCTTGGAAAAGTCGTGAAATTGACATCAGGGTCTTGGAAAAGTCGTGAAATTTACATCACGATCTTGGAAAAGTCATTAAATTTACATCATGGTTTTGGAAAAATCATGAAAGCATGTGTTTTAATTGTGCTTTGCACATGACTCCCACATGAATCAGTTTTTCTGTCATGAGCACGTGCAGCATTCACGTACTGTATCAATTACCCTGTTGCATTTCTCTAGAAATTTTGACAGGCAATCTATACATGACTCCCAGAGGAATCACGGGTATGTTTCGCAACACATAAACATGTGATGTCATGTCGAGTTGTGAATTTGCATTTAAATTACACTTCACGAGAATCCCGGATAATTTTGGTGGATGACTGATACGTGACTCCCACAGGAATCACCTATTTAGTATGCACGCAGGGTGCATGATTTTCAAAATGCAAATCAATAGAAAATCTTCGTGACTCCCTCAGGAATCGTTGCTTAATTGTTGTGGAATAAATATGTCATCCGGAAGTGACGTATTTTGTTATCGGAAGCAGATTTCCGCATGCTGTCGTGATCACGTGCAATAAATTCGCCTATAAGAATGGCATTTAATAGAAATTACAATGATGACTCCCTCAGGAATCACTCGTTAATTAAGCTCGGTTTACCACGACTGTGACGAAATATCGAGTTTTTAATTGAAAATATCGATTTGTCAGCATTATCTGTCGTCATGGGTGATGTACGTGCATTACGTCTAAGAACGAAACTGATTCCCACAGGAATCACCCGTCAGTAATGCATGGCATGCAAAGTGGTTTCAGAATTGCTTAAAATTGTTCCTTGACATTGAGTGTTCTTACAAATCTTCCTTCGCAGACAGAAATGGCGATCAAAAGCTTCTTCTGACTCTTTAAGACAAAATGGCAACTAGAGCTCTTTTCACAACCAAATTGGAGATCAAATTTCTTTTTCACAACCAAGATGGCGACCAAAGGTCTATTTTCACAACCGAGATGGCGCCATATAGCTTTGGTTCACCACCAAGATGGCGACCAAAGGTTATTCTCTCAGCCAAGATGGCGACCAAAGGTTTTTCTCTCAGCCAAGATGGCGACCAAAGGTTTTTCTCTCAGCCAAGATGGCGACCAAAGGTTATTCTCTCAGCCAAGATGGCGACCAAAGATTTTTCTCTCAGCGAAGATGGCGACCAAAAGTCTTTTTTCATAACCAAGATGACGACCAAAAAAATTTTTCTCAGCCAAGATGGCGACCAAAGGTTTTTCTCTCAATCAAGATGGCGACCAAAGGTCTTTCATCACACAAAATGGCAACCATATATATGTCTTTCCATAACCATGATGACGCCCATATAGCTTTGGTTCGCAGCCAAGATGGCGACAAAAATCCCTGTTTTAACAGACAAGATGGTAACCAAAAAGATTTTCTCAGGTATTTGGTTTACAGCCAATATGGCGACCAAAGGTTTTTTCTTGGACAAAATGGCGACTACAGGTCTTTCAACAGCCAACATTGCGTCCATGAGCCTTGAGATGGCGACCAAAGATCTTTCCTCAGACAAAATGGCAACCAATGGAGTTATCCACAACTATAGGTCTTTGTTCACAACCAAAATGGCGACCAAAGAATTTTTCTCTGCCAAAATGGCGACCAGAGGTCTTTTCTTACACAAAAGGGCAACCATTTATCCTTCCACAATCATGATTATGCCAATAGTACTTTGTACACAGGCAAGATGGCGACCAAAGGTTTTTTTCTTGGACAAAATGGCGACCAGAATTCTTTGAAAATCAAATATGGCGTCCACAAGCCCCGTCTTCATAGCCACAATGGCGACCAGATGTATTTTCCTCAGCAAAGATGGCGCCCAAAGGTTCACTAAACCGCAACAAATCCATCTCAATTTACACACGTTGGCATTTTTTTCGTTTCGATAAACGATACTTAAACGGTTTCCAAACCCGCCCCCATGAACACGAAAAGAGCTTTTTGTGTGTGTTTTTTTTTTCTCAAATAATATCCAAAAAAAAGCAACATCCTAACTACGCAGTGAACGAGCTTAAGTCTGTGAAACGACGAGAAAACGAAACGAGATCTGCTGAGTCGAGCGATTTTCCGACGAAATTTGGACGACTTGCCAAAAACAAATTGCGGGACAGAAAAAAAAATACGAGACGACGAGGACGATAAAACAAGAAGAGAGAGAGAAAAAAAATGGCGAAAAGCCCATTCGAAATGTAATTTCCGAGGACGAGTCGTTGGCGTCATTTTCGACAAATTGAGCGCCATTTGTATTTATATCGTGGACGGAGGAGAGGGCTAGTGAAATACACGAAAAAAGATCAACGGACCTATGAAAAAAAACTACCGAAATTCGACGAAAAAGGCGCGAATTCAGCCGAAATCCCTAATCCTAACCACGTTGCGTATGGCGACCGTAACATCGAACGTGGCGTCGTTTAAGTCCACAGCTTGGTTAGGATTTGGACATTTTCCCATCCCAAAATATTTGAAACTTTCGAAAAATACTGTCGTTTTCATTCACAACATGGTTATGATTTGGTGATTTTTTCACAAAATGTTTAACAAATTTTCGAACTTGGTTAGGATCTGGACACGTCTCGACAAAATATTGAAACTTGAAAAAATTGCGTCGTTTTTGTTCAAAACTTGGTTAGGGTTTGAACGTTATTCGAAAATTGTTAAACAATTTTCGAGTTATAAGAGTTATACGAGTCTTACCTAACCCGCATCTTGGTTAGGATTTAAACACATTTCCCCGAAATATTTGAAACTTGAAAAATGACGCTTTTGTGCATAACTTGGTTAGGATTTGGAGTTTTTCGCCAATTTTTTCCTTCACAACTTGGTTAGAATTTCGACTTGTGTTTCGCAAAATGTTTATTACAATTTTCGGGTTAGGGGCGTCTTAATAAATCACATTTGCGCAAGTGGGTTAGGATTTGGACACATTTCGACAAAATATTTGACGCTTGAAAAATGGCGTCGTTTTCGTTCAGTTTGGTTAGGATTTCGATTATTTTTGTTCCCAAAATGTTTATTACATTTTTATATTTAATGGCCTCTTTACTTAATAAATAACCTTTGCGCAACTGGGTTAGGATTTGGACACATTTCGACAAAATATTGAAGCTTGAAAAATGGCGTCGTTTTCGTTCACAGTTTGGTTAGGATTTCGACTATTTTTTTTCCCAAAATGTTTATTACAATTTCCGAGTTAGGGTTGCCTAGCTAGCTTAATAAAACGTATTTGCTCAACTTGGTTAGGATTTGGACGCATTCCGACCAAATATTGCAAACTTAAAAATGGCTTCGTTTTCGTTGACAACTTGGTTAGGATTTCTGCATTTTTTCACGTATCATTTAAGAGGCGTCTAACTTAAAAAATATCATTTGTGCAACTGGGTTAGGATTTCAGGATTCGAGTTAGGGTTGCCTAGCTAGCTTAATAAATCGCATTTGCGCAACTTGGTTAGGATTTGGACGCATTTCGACCAAATATTGCAAACTTAAAAATGGCGTCGTTTTCGTTGAAAACTTGGTTAGGATTTCTGCATTTTTTCACGCGTCATATAAGAGGCGTCTAACTTAATGTCATTTGTGCAACTTGGTTAGGATTTCAGGATTGGTCAGCTTTCAGCCATCTTACGTGACGTCATTTTGCTGGTTAGCTACGTCATTGGATTATCCGGAGATTAGCTTAATCCGATTTAAACTCCGATTATAAAGCTGTGAAAATCCGTCAAGTAACCAAGCAGTCGGTCAGTCGTCAGTGTCTTCACAAGCAGCCCGGTTAGCTCAGTCGGTAGAGCATTGGACTTTTAATCCAAGGGTCATGGGTTCAAGTCCCATATCGGGCGTGTTTTTTTTTTATTTTTTTTTCGCACTTTTTCAGTTAAAATAGGTAGTAAAAAATAATTCCTGATGTAGAAACGGCAGAATAGGTCGTTTTTGTATAAATTCAAAGCTAGATAGATGCATTTCTCGAGTTTTATTTCCCCATTTATCGTATTTTCAATTTTTTTTTTCTCGTTCCTTGTACATGTATCTAATCTTTCGTGTTTCGTAAGTCCTTTTCTCGTATTTATTCAAGAGTCAGTTGTTGGCCATTTTTCGTGGCTTTTTCTACTTCTTGTTTGCTTTTCGTCTCTTTATCGCCAGCCAAACCCGGTTTCCTAAACGGAGGATTAGTCGGTGAATCGTAATGCCAACAACTCTTAACATTTGCGTGTTTGCTTTTAAAATATCAACGCAAAAAAAAACTGCGTTTTATAATGCGATTTCTTTAATGTAAGTTCGTACTAAACGCATTTCTCGTACAGGAGTGTCCGCTAGCTTAGCAACCACTAAAAGATGTTTGAAAGAATGTAAAATGCGTCGGTTGCGCCAACGAATGTTAAATGAAAGATTAGCTAACCTGGGGTTACCCAAAACCACATATAACCTTATACTCAAGTCGCACCAAAGAGCAAAACCCGATAATTAAAAAACGTGGTTACGTAGAGGGTGACACCTACATGTACATATGAGAAATATGCATATGTAACCTAGTTTTCCATTACCCAGTTTCTAAAACTAGATTTTCGTTCGGTGTGTCTTGAGTATTACTGTTAATAGGATTCAGAATTTATAACTTAAAACACCTAACAGTTACACTTAATGAGACTTCATCAGGCAAGTAACTAATGTAAAAAATTCATTGGACCAGTGTGTAAAAGTGTGAAAAATTGAGTAAAAATGACAATTTATGTGAAAAAGTGTAAAAAATGTGACAAATTTTTAAAATGTGAAAAATTGAGTAAAAATGACAATTGGTGTGAAAAGTGTGAATGTGAAATGTGAAAATGTGGATGTCTCGCAACATTTCACCACCAGGTGTTGTCACGAAACCAACGTTACTTGATCTAAGTCACTCGGTTTAAGCTTCCCTCATGCAAACTAACCATACAGCATTTTCCAGAGGCCACATTTTAGACTTTCACAACGTTGTATTTTTCTCATGTTGCGTTTTTTAATTGGCCGCTTCAAAATCAATCACGCCCACCGCTTCCGGGTGTGACTAGACAATTAGAAAACGCAACCCGAGAAAAACACAACGTTGTGAAAGTCCAATTAACAATAATTGCTCGTAAACAGTGTTTTCCATGGGCCAAAATTTCGACTTTCACAACGTTGTGTTTTTCTCATGTTGCGTTTTTTAATTGGCCGTTTCAAAATCAGTCACGCCCACCGCTATTGCAATTTTACGGCAGTGGGTGTGACTAGCCAATTAGAAAACGCAACCCGAGAAAAACACAACGTTGTGAAAGTCCAAACTTTCGCGTTCATTAATTTCCAATGCAGCCATTATTATGCTAATCTCCAATGACAATTTCATCACAACCTTTCACTCAGGGAGCCCCTCCCCCAACGCTACGTTCTTGGTCTGTCCACGACTCCTATAGGCAACGCGCAACGTGTTATGCGGTGGGCGAGGCCGTGGCGTGACCATCGGTCATCACGCTGGTCAAGCACGCCCAAATGGCGCTAATTTCGTTTTTGCAAAAAAAAAATATATTTATGGAAGCTCTAAGTGCCCTAATTACCACCTATAAACAATTCAGAGATGACGTCACAATGGTGTGTGAAAAATCTCGCGCAATTTTTTCCACCATTGGTGAAATGTCAACCATCTCAGGGCGCCATCTTGTTGTTGTCACGTGCAACGTACGAATAGATGTGGGCGTTACTGACCACTTGACCATTCCCAGAAACTGCAGTTCGATATACGGTTGGCGATAATACAACTTGTAATAAAAAGAAATATAAGAGTAGAGAAGCCAATATCGGTGTGAGCTTACTTTCGGACAATTTTACGAGTTGGGGTCGTTTGTGTGCACAAAGTCAGTAAACGTCGAACGCCCCAATTGCGTGGATTTTATGGGACCCCATCAATGTGCCCTTGCCGACATGGCTTGCTAAGGACAAATAAGATAGAGGCGGTTTCACCACCGTCTTATTTGAGGTGCATCTGTAACAGAAACAGCAGCAGCGCCATCTGCGGCTAAATGTATTAGCTACAGTGAAAACTGTGTAAAGCAATATCCTCTCTAAACTAATATCGGGTGCCACTATTGATGTGGGACCCACGTTGAATCCAATAAACCTTCATAAACTGATATTCAGTAATTTTCGCTTTGCTTTTGGCAGCAGAACCTGTCTAAACAAATACTGCGTAAAGTAATATCCTCTCTAAGCTAATATCGGGTGCCAGTACTGATGTGAGATCCACGTTGAATTTAATAAACCTCCATAACCTGATATTCAATAATTTTCGCTTTGCTTTTTACACTAGTGCCTGTCTAAACAGATGCTGTGTAAAGCAATATCCTCTCTAAGCTAATAACATGTGCAGGTCCTTTTAAACCTCCATAACATGTTATGCAATAATTTTTCCATTTGTTTTTATACTGTATGTCTCGTAACTTTTGTTTCAACAGTAGAACTTGTCTAAAATACTGCGTAAACTAATATCTGGTGTTGGTGCTAATAAACCTGTTAGATACATGCTATAACTTTGTAAATTAACACTATAGTTTCAACAGTAGAACCTGGCTAAAGTAATATCAGATCCAGATAAACCTCCATAATCTGATATGCAATAATTTTTTCATTTTTTTCATTTGTCTCTTTAATTTTTGTAAATTAAAACTAGTTTCAACAGTAGACCCTGTCTAAACTAATTCCCTCTATAAAGTAAAGTCAGGTGCCTCTATCGAGGATATTACTTCGGACAGGTCACGTACTCCAACAACAAAATGGCGGCTTGTTTGACGAGTATACTTAGTTACAATTAGGCTATATGCAATGGGTGGTGCTGAAACTTACGAAAAACATGAGCAAAATCACGAAATATTAAATTATAGGATACATTCGTAGCGATCCGGACTTGGTTCCGATGGCCAAGATCCTCTGGACCGGATCGAAGGCCATGGCCGTCGGCTGGTACGGAAACCCGTGGCGAACCGTCTGTTTTCATTAGGGAAAAAAAACAACGCATTTAAAACACGAAACAAAACACAAACACGCAACAACAACAACAACAAAAACTGCACTAACAACAAACACTTCTGCGGATTTTCTGCGCTTAATTATTAAAATTTAAAAAAAGACAGCGAACGATGGTGGCGATGATAATCGATTGGTAACAGGTGGTGGCGGCCGCCATCTTGGGACTCCTATCGACCATTTCGACGAAATTCAACGTATGTGGCACGTCCGTCTTCCATGGCTGCTGGCTCAATACTGACAGATATACTGACGAACGCCCTTACACGGTCAGTATTACTGTCAATATCTTCATACTGACAGTATTTATCCGAAAATCCGGATAATCGTCATTATCGAACGTCAATACATCAGTATTGCCCTTACACGATCCGTATTGCTGTCAGTATTTTTCGAAACTGACAGTAATAATTTCCGTGTAGGGTCCCCTTTAGATATCAATTAAGATATATTTCGGACTATTTGAGACTTTAGGTCACTGGGTGATTTTTGTTTTAGTACTTTTTAGTACTTTTAGTTCGCCACCCTTGTTTTTAATTTCGACGAGGTTTAGATCCCAGTTTCAACCAGTGGCGGCCGCCATCTTGGGAGTCCTGTCGACATTACCGATACATCTAATGCATGTTTTTCATCATTAGTTTTGAACATTAGGCATATGGACAAGCTCCCACATGTAAAACACGATAATTAGCGGGTTGGCTGAAACGAACTATTATTAATTATTAGACGAGTAGGAGTAAAATAGAGGGTTGAAGGGTGCGACAAAAACAAAATCGATAAATTAATATCAATTGATAAATATCCCTCCTTTCGCCCAAAACACGTATTTCGCCGCTTAATTAAAACCAATTAACCTTCTTCAATTAATTCCCGCTGATCAATTTATTAGGGTCTCCCCCTCAGGGTCTCCCCCTCACCCCCCACGTCTACCGAGTAATGCGTCGAGCAACCACCTGTGACGCCACCTGTCAGCAGCACGCACGCCATTGAAACCGATCACGTTGTTTTGTTTTTTTTACGTCTTTTATCATCGTTGGGGACGTTCGAGTATTACGTCATCGCGAAATCGTGGTTCTGATTGACCTCTGGCCTATCTCCACAATCTCCAAAAAAGACAATGGCGTAATACTCGAACGTTCCCACATTCATTTTCGTCCCAAAACTGAATGTGGACCAAAACTGGACACTGGTCAAGGGAGTAGAACCGGTCGGCAAAGGTCAAGCGCGTTAACGGACTCGATAAATCGGTCACCAAACGCAGAGAAAAAAAAAAGTCGAAAGTGATTCTGGGTCGTCAACACGTCACTTGATACTGAATAAATGCGGAAAAAAATGACACAACCACAACACGCCCTCTGTACTGATAACGAAGTCCGCTGGTACAGGGTGTCCCACGGGGGCACCCTGTACAGCAGCGCAGTTTTCGGACTTTGGCATGGGCAGTTTGACACTATTTCGATGTAAAGTGATTGTTCAACTGATTGTACGTGTCCTTTACTACACTTACGAGCAAAAAATTCGGGCCACCTGCATGTATTGCCCACAAATGTGCTCGGATCCCCTGTACCAGTCCTGGTGCGGTATCGTCAGTTTTGCCCAATTGTATAGGGCATACTGGACCTAGTGTAGGCCTACCATTTGTCGTCGATTAGAGTCAGTTTAATGTTACTGACGACAATGTTTTTGATAATGACATCATCTGTCCTGCATCTTAACTGCAGCACTCAGAATAGGTAATTTTGCAAATCAACTTATGCTGTTGTCTAGCTTCAACTTTGTGGTATAAAATGTTAAAAATGTTTACGATTCTAGTAAGTTCAATGTTACTGACGACAATGATTTTGGCAATGACATTTTCATCTGTCCATTCCAAATCTGAACTGCAGAGCTCAGAATACATGCACACTTACGAGCAAAAAATTCGGGCCACCTGCATGTATTGCCCACAAATGTGCTTTTTTCACATCAACAAAATGTCC
>JAQGAF010004659.1:0-13818 GCA_034687865.1 Kryphioiulus occultus
CAATTTTTGAATATTCTTTGAATGAATCTAAGGCGTTGATTAGCCAAACCAGTAATGTTACTAATATGCGTACCCCATGCAGCGCATATCATCCAAGTATTTCACGCTCGAAACGACTTTTAAAGGGACACCATCCAGATTGTAGTCTGGTATGATTCTCGCCCTTTTGTAATGACAGTGGCACTGACCGTGTAGGGTCCGCATTACAATGTTATGTTATACAGTGTAAACCCAGCTTTATAAAGTCCTTTGGATATTTACAAACTCGTAATATGTAACCTGCTATATAACAAAAAAAAACGTTTTTCTCTCTCATTTTCAAACAAGTTGTATAACTGTCTATATGACGTTTTGTTATAGGCCTACAGTGTAAAGGCAGATTTAGCTTTGGCAACAGAATAGGACTTAGGTTTGGTTCGTAATTGATAAGTTTTTTATTTACTCTCAGATAATGGCAGCTTCCAGAGACCGTCGTGGCAATGCCGGAAATCGGATGGCGCATTTGCTGGACGGCGAAGAGGAAGACGACTTCTATAAGAGCACATACGGTGGCTTCAATGAGGTATTGAAAGTGAAATCAAGTTTGTCAAACCAAACGCACGCGCGTCTATAATAGTAACACTACCCTTACCCCTCAGGAAGAAGGTGACGACGAATATAAATCCGAGGAGGAAGAATCCGATGAAGTCGACACCGACTTCAGCATCGACGAAGATGACGAGGTGGTCAGCGACCAAGACGACGATGAGCCGAAGCGCAAGCGAACGCGAGCATTCGTGTCCACGAAGGCTTACAAGGCGAGTTGCTATCTGGCTTGTTTCTTGTTTTCCCGTTGCCGCATGCCGAAAGTGAAAGGTGAATTTTCGGGTTTCAGGAGCCGAAGAAACCGTCCAAGGAATCCAAAGAGCCGAAGACGAGAACTGAGAAGAAAGAATTCCTGCCAGATTCATCATCAATCGGTGATTTCTTTGGTTTTGGTTTGCTATAATTTGCATGTTGGACTCTTGGTCGCAGTACCTCTAATAAGATTTTGTTGTTTCTCTGTATCCCAGAGCGTAAGTCAATCCGAAGATCGACGAAGCTAAAATCGGAAGCTACCGAACGTCGTTTGCAGGAGCGCGAGGAGCTTTCCAAGACGATGAAGAAGCGGCCCACGAACGAGTATCATCGCTACTCGCAAGAAGAGTTGTTGGCCGAGGCTAAAATCACTGAGAAGAAAAACTTGAAGTCATTAGGCAAGTCATGGGACTTCTTATTGCGCACCAGGATGTTTGTTGGCTTTAGTACCGCATTTCTGAATGAAAGACACTTCTGGTCAGGTCGCATCTTGCAATTGCAGTTGTAGTTGTTTTCTCCCGCTTTGTTCACCACACCACACCTTATGTTTTTATGTAGAAAAGGCTGATAAGTTTAGGTTGTATCTTCTAATGTACATGTGCAGTATGTAACGAAGTGTGGTTATCGCATTATGTTCATTTTGAGCTTTGTGGTGTCAAAAAGATTGCACCACGAAGCCCGAATGAAAAGAAAAGTTGTAGAATAACGGGAAAATAGAGCCGTAGGTTGATATCTTAACATTATTGAAGTAAATCTGTGCATGGCCCCCAACCTAACCTAACTTGTACATTTGAGTGCAAAAAAATCGACTCACCTGCATGAATCGAATAAAAAATGTGTTTTTCTCAGAAACCAAATGTCCGATTTAAAATCGGAAAAACGTGTTTTGTAGACAATTTATTCCTCTTTGTAATTCACCTAATTGCATAAAATTCCTTATGCATATTCGAGGCGCAAAATGTCGAACTTAGAGCAACCCAAATTTGCATTATTTATGACATATGCATTCTTGTACCTCTGTGGCTATAAAAGTGTTGCTGAATGCAATTTGATTATCAGAGCTTAATGAACACGAACACACATCCAGACATGCTGTTAATTAATGGTTTCTCGATAAAATGACCACTACACCAGAAGTAGCCGCATAAGTTGTACACTATTCTCCAGAGAAACTCAGCAGAAATCCTTTTCACAATAGGCAAATTATAAAGAGGAATAAATGGTCTACAAAACAAAATTTTCCGATTTTAAATCCGACATTTGGTTTCTGAGGAAAACACATTTTTACTCGATTCTTGCAGATGAGTCGATTTTTTTGCACGCAAGTGTAGTATGATTTTTTTTGAAGGGGGATTCTTGTCCAGCATGATCGCTACTTCCGAAACTCCGTTAATAATTGCACACGTCCATTCTGACACGCACGACCATTCCAAAATGTAAGCACGGCTCATCCTCGACCCCAGTTCTCCCGAACAACCCGTTTCTGCCCAAAACCAAAAAGGTTGCACATTTCCCGCCAGAGTGCGTGACGTGTTACGCCTCTTATGCGGCGATGGCGTGACCTGCCTATGACTGACGACCCAGACTCTTGGCACCACCCGGCAAATTTCGTGCACAAAATGCAGCCCTTAATGATAGTCTGTAGGCTCATGCAACTACCGAGGTCCTAAACTCACCACCCCCACCTCAACTCTTTCTGTACTGTATGGGTGTTGGATGATCAATGCAGAATCCGGCAGTAATTACTCGAGTAATGCACTGATTCCTAGTGCAGTCTTTTTGGAAATAGACGTTTTTTATCTCTGTCGATTTGCATTTGCTGGCCGTAATTCGTGCCTCTTTAATGAATTCCTGCTTGGCTTAATGACGAATTCGTAGGCTGTAAATTACAGCTTATCTGAGCGCCACACTGAGCTCGAAAAAAGCATTGGTAATGGCGGCCCCACCCCGCAGCCCAGGCCGAAATCCAGCACTCGAGGCAATGATCATTATTGAAATTATAGGTTTTTAGCGACTAATTTATATGCGAGGGACGGATTTCGACTACGGCATCCGAAATGTTGGGATGGGCCCGACTGGAAAGGCGAATTCTAAAACGATACTTTGTTAACGACAGACCCTGGTGTGTAATTTGGATGTGCTTGGGTTCGAGTCGATACTTGCTGCATTTGTCTTTGAGCAAAAAATAAAGGGCTCGATATCAGCACCCAGAGCTGCTCGAATTAAATTGCTTGTAAACAGCGAAAGCTAACTGAATAGGCTATCTGCAGTTTTAAGTAAATTGGAGTTAACTGAAAAGTAAATTGAAGTTAACTGAAATGTAAATTGGAGTTAACTGAATGTAAGCAAAAGTAGGTTAATTGGGAAATTTGAATGATTTCCATTGTGATTTCTCCACAAGATGAAGTTGCATCATTACCCTTAGCGCAGCACAACAAAAGTTTAAAATTAACAAAAGTGTAATTTAACTTTTGCTAATTTAATCGACATTTGTTTTTGTAGCAAATGTTGATTGATCTTTGAGTGATTTTTGATAACAAAAGTTAACCCTACTTTCGTGTTTACCAAAACCAAAAGATTGAGTTACAAAAGTTTATTTCGACTGCAATTGGTTGCGCGAGGTCACGTGAAGGATGACGTCATTGATTTGCGCCTTACGACAGCCATTAGATACAAGTATAAATATCGACCTCAGATAGAATGGCGTTGTTTTAAAATGTTTTCTGTTTAAAAGTTTTGGCGCACCATTTGCATATAAAACTTTGCAGTGCGCGAAAAATACATTTATTTTTGTAACTTCTGAATTTCGTTTAACAATTTTTTGTTGTGCAGTGTTAAGTGTCTATTATAACCTTTGCTCCAAGAAAGAATTCAGAAATCTAAGCCCATGTTTTCCTGGTAATGTTATACTAACTTTCGGCTTTTTTTTCGTTCATTTCCGAATTTGTCTAAAGTTAAATTTGTTTGTAATGGTTTTGAACATGTTGAATGTGTACGCCGTCAACTTCTACTTAACAAAATACTTGTTGGATATGAAACTGGTAGGTTGCGGCCTGATTCTGTGGTATGTCCTGTTACCATTACTGATGTTGACTTAAAATGTGATTTCGACATTTCGGTAATTTTAGTTGCACGCAGGAAATTGCATATTCATGTACGTTTTGATTTTGATTAAATTCAGATTCTTGGGGTTGTGGCATCAAGTATACAAAAAACAAAACATGATTGTATATTTGCGCAGATTAAGTATATTATGGACGAAGATATCACGTTAATATTGAAGACAGCGTGATAATTAAAAAAAAGTGGTAGCTAAGTGGTTACTTACCACTTTTAGTAATTAATTTGGTGAACAGGCTGCTTTGACGGTTTCTGCAGTGGATTGAGGGAGCTAGTACTAGCAACACTGTAGAAAACCACCGTGTTGCTGGAACACGATAAATATTACAGAGTACTTTTAAGCTCGTTTTCGATTACCGAGTGGGAAGCACTCAGCATACGTCATCGCGGTCTTCGCCTTAATCTAGTTTGTGAAACCAGATGTTTGTTCGGTATGTCCTCAGTATAACGACCATATACATGTACATGTACAAGTGAGTCGTCTGGCTTTCTTGCTAAACATGAGCAATGGACAAGACCATAAACGATATATGGCGGCTACCAGAAATTGAAAAACGTTCAACAAGGAAATTCAATTTCTTATTTAACCCCAATGTTTTGCGCCATTGTTTATTTCTATTGGTCACGGTGATCGTTCAGCAAAAGCTGGCTATCGACATGGATTTTATTTGGAGGAGTGTTTTATGGGGGGAAGGAAATGCTGGAATAACCAATGAACTTTTTGCTAGTCGAAGAAAAAGATTTGTACCTGGCTGAATGCCACTGTGTGCAGACATGACAGAATAGCTTTGCGACAAATCCTCCGTGTGGCATTCTCACTGGCCCCAAATCCTTTTAGGAGATTCAAATTTGTACGCGTCCATATACGCCGACAACAAGGCTGGCAATTCCAGTGCACTTTTGTCTTATATCTGGAAATAAATGAGTGTCTTTCTGCGTTCCTCATCCTCTTAAACTTGTCAGATGGAGCTCTTGCCATCCTGCACACATACACATCCAGTTCCTCACCATGGAATTTATGGAGCGAGATAGACTCTAGGGTCAGCTGACATATATGCATATATAAAATAAACATGCTTGCCTGATGGATGTACACTATGTGCATCTAAAGTGGATGCATGATTT
The DNA here is from genome assembly GCA_034687865.1 of Kryphioiulus occultus. Taxonomy (NCBI): domain Eukaryota; kingdom Metazoa; phylum Arthropoda; class Diplopoda; order Julida; family Julidae; genus Kryphioiulus; species Kryphioiulus occultus. The sequence continues at coordinate 5,083 of JAQGAF010004659.1, forward strand.
AGACGATTGCTCAACCGTTTATTCCATGCTGGAAATGAAACTTTTTCTCGTTTATGCTCCCTGCCTTTTACATCTACTTGATGGAAGATCTTGAGACCTAAATATTTGTGATAGTTAAATTACGATGGTACGTTAACACTTACGAGAGCCTCAGGTTTTACAAAAATTAAGGTTAGACTGAGACATCAACGTCACCAAGTATCTAATTCAAAGTTAATTCAAAGTTTGTTTTTTTTTGGAAAAAAATTGTTAGTTTACAAAACTGCTCTGAAACCCAGAGGCTTTCCTACCATGGCAACCAAGCTTACAACGAAAACAAATATTTCAATGAAAAATATTTTACTAAAAGGCACAATGTTATTGATTGAATTATGGTTTGTGGATGTTTTGTCTTTGAGGGACTAGTAGCGGTTTTGTATCACAGCACTGCAAAACGATTTGATAAAAATATACAGTGTAGAGGCTTCTATCGTGGCTTTGTTTGCTTAAATTCTGGAGTTATTTTGAACATGCAATTCATTGTAAGCATACATTGTACTCATGGATGTTCTCCTACGAGACTTAATTAACAGCTAATGCAAAGTCTCGCCTCCGTTTGTTACTGTATTTCTGGGTAAAAATTTTTTAGCTTACAAAACTGCTCTGAGACCCAGAGGCTTTCTTATCAGGGCAACCAAGTTTACAACGAAAACAAATATTACAATGAAAAATATTTTACTGTAAGGCGCAATTATTGATTGAATTATTGTTTGTGTAAGTTTTGTCCTTGGAGGACTAGTGGCCAGCCTTCTGTACAGAGCATATAATTTCTTCTATCGTGGCTCTGTTTGCTTAAAATCTGGAGTCATTTTGAATATAAAATTCACTGTAAGCATATATTGTACGCCATGAATGTTTTCTTGCTCGGTTGCCATGAAGTCTGAACCTCATGGTCGGAAAGAATCTCTAAATCATCTAAAATAAATATACAGATACAGCTGGCTGAAATCCTTATTCGAGCTACATGTATGTTATCTCTTAGACTTTCCCTTTGCATATACTTCTTGTGGCTTCTTTTAGCCAATCAAAAGGTCTTCTGCCGATGTGAAACTGGGCAGGATCAGGCACTAAGTAGGAAAACATGCTCATTTTTTAAATGTACATTACATGTATTGAAATACTGATGGTTCTTGAGTGCACAAGCCATTGCCCTTAACATGAATGTCTGAAGATGTGCAATATACTGTACGAAAATTGATTGTATGGCCGTGAAACAACCATCTTGGGGGAAAGTACTAGCTAGACATGACATATTTTCTCTGACTTCTCAAAGTTCCCCCAGACCTGGAAAACCTGGAATTGTCAGGTGAATTGAAAAGGCCTGAAAAATTCAGTGAAAGTCAGAAAATGAATGATACATTTTGCTTAGATAATGGACGGCTTCTTTAGTTGATGACAAGTAATTCCGTAGAAGAAATGAATTATAAAATTATCAATTTAAATAACAAATCTTAAATTGCGGTTTCCGCGTGACATTTTTTAACTATTGTTTATAAATATTGTGAGAAGAAATAACATGCATCTGAAAAATTTGTTTTAAAACCTGGAAAGGTCATGACAATTTGCTTGTTAAAGGTGACATACAGTATGTTTTAGCTACACTTTTAATTGCATTCCAATGTATTTATTCTCATATGAACAACAAGCGGAATAGGTAGTTCTGTTACAAATCATAGTCAATTTAATTCAGTCAGTTCGTTTTCCGTTCATGCTCTGCTGCTTTCAAGAGACTATCAAATGCACTTTTCACTGACATTTTAAACTAAAGTATAAATCAGCAGTGTGATATCAGTGTTTTAAGATAGTGAGGTTTTCTTGTTGACTGACGGCCATCTTTGGCTGCTGCTTGCGACGTTGCCATATAAATGAGCTCTAAATGCGTGTGTGACTTCTTCATCAACATCACCATTAAGCTTGCCGATTCAATCCTGATTTATGCATTTCCATGCAAATGCTACTGCAATGAGTCATAGTCATCGTGACATCAAGCATCTTCCACTTTTTCCCCGAGCAGTAATGGTTCACACAGCCATTGCCAACCGCAGAAGCACTCATTAATATATCGTCTGTAAGAGTAGCAGGCAGTGCAAAAATGCAGTAAGCATCTCTCCCCTACCAACGACTCTTTTATTTTCACGCTCAACGTTTTCTTAAGTGGATGCTGAAAGTCTCCCCAGAAATCCCCAACTGCCATCGCGCATGATTGGACACAGACTCTTGCATTCACTTGCAAATTTATCTCCTATAAATCATACGAACAATCATCACATCGACGCCACTTTAATGACACGATTAATGGGGCCAACATGAAAAGGGCTCTCAGCAGCACGAGGAAGGGAGATTTGTCAGCTTGTGGCCCGAATTAATTTTGAGATTTCCAGAAATAAATAAATATGGATTTTGCCAACTTCCCTGTTTTTAAGAAACTCACGTGACTCAAGCTTTCCCATTGTAAGCTCTGCAGAAATTGTTTAATCTGGATCACTTCATGAGTCACTATGCGAAACTTGTATTTGTAGCATTTGTAGATCATGATGACCACTGGTTCTGGTTTTTACAACAATTATACAATAATTGTATATCCACTCTTAGCACGAAGTTCATGAATAACTTTTGTGTGCTAGTCAGAATTACAATATGATTATATCATGTTCAATATGATACATACGATATAATATGAATATGATATAATCATTTTTGTTAGTATTTCATGAAGCATTTTAGGTCTTTTTAAAATTTATTTCTTGATTTAATAGCGAGGAGGCATTATGGAATTTTATTTGAAGGCTTTTGGGATATTATATGTGCGCAAAAATTTACCATATAGTCGTTTTTTATGATTGGGACTGAGAATCTATATGTTGTTTGTCTTAATAGCGTTGATTTGTATCTGTTAATTATTTATTATTGGTGTACATGTAGTTGTTAAGTACCATTGTGTAGTGTCCAAGTGGTAGTTTCTCAATTTTTTGACCTTTGAAATTTTCATGTTCTTGTAAATTTGACTTGTGTTTGATTTATGAGGTGTTTGAAAGAGTCGGCTACGGTGACATTGCAGATATATACATGTACTTGTACATGTACAGTATTAACTCAACTTGTTTCTTGTCTGTCTATTTTCGACCTTTATGAAATAATTTTTAAAATGAGTTACTGGCGTCCTTCAGGACTAAAATTTGGTATACATGTACATCTTCTATTAACCTGACATTTCATGTCATTTAAAGTTTACGGAACAAAGTCACCCCTTTCCCTAGAAATTAACAACTTTAAACTTTTGAAAAATACAATCGAAATCGTGCATGGTGGCCCACAATGCAAATTTTCAGAGGAGTTTTTCTTGACGCTTTATTTATGGACAAATAGTCTTTAAGCTTCTTCCAGTTCAGGGTGCATCATGGATCATATCAGTCATTACCTAAATTATAAGACATAATATCTTAAAAAAGAGTAAGAATTGCAGTGGATCTACATGTATATTAACCAATCCAATGATTTTTCCAATTTTACTGACATCTCCAACAGCCCCATCTAGCTTCATACCTTTTGTAACGTCCTTTGCTCATCTACTTAAAAAATGGTACCCTGTAGCTATATATTTTCACACGACTTATTCGCTATCCTCCTAGGACTTTGCACTTCATTGATCAAATAATATTGCAAATCTTCACATGAGTGACCAAAAACTGGTAAGACCTTATACTGTGTTCTTCTGCTGAAATCCCCCCATGCGAACATGCAAGTTCACTCGGGTCAACCAATATTAGTTTTGTTTTCGTTCCAACCCTTCAACGAAATGACTGCATCGCTTGTCCATTGATGCTTCAGGCACGTTTCCCCCGAAAATTTCCGATGAATCCTGATATTATTTGACATTATTCGTTTTTGTCTTTACATATTGTTATTCCTCGATATTGGGTTTATGCAGCTGTATTTCTCAGGTGCGTGGCAGTTGCTAGAGGACACAATCATTCTAGACTTGCCAATTCTGCCTTCTGCATCCCTAGGCCTATGAACTTGGAATGACATGCTAGCAAATTGTCAGTGCATCAAATAAAAAAAGATCCTTAGGCATGATAATAGTCAGCCCAAATTTAATCTGCCTTGCTGCGGTGACATTGCAGAAAAATACATGCAGTAGAAAACATAAACAGAACGATTTTATTGAAGTTGATGAAAGGACTTAGGAAATTGATTACAAGGACTTATGGCTGAATGTATGTTTCAGCCTTAATTTATAAGGACTTTCTCCATGCCTTCTTCAATAAATTGGGACAAGCGTCTTACTAAACAAATTCAAATCCATATTGTACAGTGTATATTGATTGTAGAAGATTGGATGAAGATCCTTTTTTGTTGTTCATCACTACTATTCGAGACTTCTATTTGTATAAAGTTATTTTTCCACCTTGTTTAACCATCCTGAAACTACAGTAAGGTCAGGGGAAATTTCAGTACAAACCTTGGGATGTCAGGGGATTTGGGCTTCTGTTGCCTCAGAATCGGTTATATACAAAACCAAAACATGTTCGATCGTCTTTCTTTTTATTGCGATAGGTCAAAGCGTAGAATGATGAATTTATCCGATGGAGACATAAGTGCTTATTGTCTGTGTGCGTTCTCATGATAGCCCAAAATGTTGTTGAGGCATTAACTGACTGTAATTGGGGATCATGTTACTTGGTAATGTGATTAGGTCTAAAACATGAGTGGGAGAAAGAGGAAATAAACAGACAGCAAGAAAAATTGCCTCTTTGCCGTGGAGAGTTCGATATCCATCTCCTGTAGTTTTGCAAATGCAAACACAGTTCGTACTTTGGCAGAGAAAGAGGGGGTTAACCTTAAAACCACTGGGGAGAGATGCTGGAGCACTGCATAGGGGTTTCAAGGGAAAATCTAAAAAGAAATTGATGAGCAACCTCTTTGCTCGGCATTTCCCTCTGTTTAACAAAGATGCTGGCTTATCCTTTTAATTCATATCACATCCATGGATCGATTGGGAAGCATGATAGAAAACATTCAATATAGTCCTGATCGTTATTGCATATTTAAATACTTATAAATAAGCCCTATATAATATCTTAAACATAATAGCAGTGGCTGCGTCTGTCTTTGCAGATTTTGAATTTTTTGCTATCATTGCAAACAGGAGATTGGTTAAATGGTTCGAACATTGTTTTCATTCTGTTTTTGTCCTGATCTTGAAAGTAGATCTAAATATGAGTACAATTAGTCAAAAATCGGATGATTGTGGCAGCAGTTTTGTTTTTCCACATAAAAGGCAAGGCTGTACAGTATACAGGGTGGGCGATATGTCACTATATGTTTTTTAAATGGGTTATATTTGTATTAATTACTGACGGATTTTCGCCAAGCAAAATTATAGATAATTTTTTGAATGTTGGTCTTTATTAAACAAATTTATGTGTTCTGGAACCCAAAGAGATTACTTTTGGAAAATTCGTCATTAATTAATAATAATAATACAGCCTGTTTACATTAGATAGTGATATATCCCTCACCCTGTACGTAAACATACCCTCTGGTTTTTTTTCCAGAATTGGTGGAAATTTGACCAAACAGCACTTTAATAAAATTCGTTTCTTAATGGATTTTAATTATTTTTCGCTTTTAATTTCAATAACATTTCGCTAAGGCACATTTTTCTGAACTTTCAATGCAATACCATCCAGAAATGACGCGTGACAGACGGTTCATCAAAGGACATGGAAAATATACCAGTGTATGCATATACATGTAATACCCATCGAATTTTGTTGGTATCAAAAGCGACGACATGGAAACGAGAAAAGCATATTTTGCAGCAAACGTTCGTTTTCCCCAGCTTTTCCACTACATTAATCCACAAGTACTTGTAGTTTACTTAATGAAAGCAACAAATTGCGATGGCGATTTAAAATTGAGATAAACATTATCATAATTTGGAAGATCCACGGATGCTCTTCAGTGGCCTGATGAGTAAAACGGATGACAATTTACTGTATGCTAGTGGAACTAAGGTGGAAACAGGCGAAGATTGTGTTTTTAATACACCGATATTTGCTCTGATGCTCTGATACTCCTACGATTAATTCGGGCAAAAATGGATATTCCTATGGCTTCGTATTTCGCCAATTATCTCGATTTATCGCCCTGTGTTTCACATTGATGTTCATGCGATTTAGCATCTGACGTTTTTAATTATGCAGAGAAGGTTGGCAGCAATTTCGCGAATGTCTTTTGAACTGCAGAAATGAAAACACGTTTTAGCATATATACTTTTGAACTCTGTCGTTCGGCAACTTTATATTCCTCGGGTCTCCCTCGTTTAACGAAATTCCCATGTTATTTCATCTTCATATGCCAACGATTGCACTCTAGAGATTTTATAAGTCCATTTTGCAAGTCTGAATAAAACGGTTGGGTTTTTATTAAACACTCACGCACACTTCAGATATAGCAGTTGAAGAAAAAAAAGTGAAATTCTGAACCGAGAAAGCATGCTCCAACATCGAGCCAATATAACGTGCGTTAAGTATATATTATATTGCGCAAAAAATATACAGACCTATAACTTCTACCAGTATAGTGTTCTAGGAGCAGCCCGGGCTATATATAAAACCTTCCATTTTTCCTCTTCTTCATCTTCTTTTCTCCAAACTCTGTATATAAATGTATTTTTTCTTATATATAAACTAGTTCGGGCTGATTTATCGTGATGATGTTTTCACCAGTATCGTAAATATACTTTTAAGACTCTTTCACGCACTAAAAGTCTAAATATTTCCCTTAGACTTTCTCACTTTAGCTTTATATGCACCTCCATTTATAAACCACCTCCTGTATATGATGCTGAACTCGTGTGGGGGTCACTCGCAAAATGTGACCCCGAAATCATCATTGGTTGATTGACGTCGCTGAAAAGAGGTGAAATCCTTTTAATATTTTCGGATCATTCTATCAGTACATGGGAAAAAACGTTTAATATATCATAAGTGCTGATAATGTGGTGATTCTTTAACACGCATGTAAATAATTTAATATTTTTTAATTTAGCCAGTCATGTGAGTTGAATCTAAGATGAAGGAAAATCCCACTCATGCTTATATATGCCGAAATGAGGTTTGAAATCGATATAATTTGTTTACCTGGTTCTGAGGATGAGGAATAAACTGGTGACCCCAATGAACTTTACATGTACATTCGTCTCACTTACGAATATGGCTGTTATGCACTATCTAAATGAGATAGCTGGGTTAGTAGCGATTTTATGCTTGCTGAATAAGATGTGAATAAGTAGATATTTTCTTAGTCACTGGGTTTACATTTTCTGTAATCTGGGTTGTCAAGGATACCTTACTTTATAAACTTCTCAAAATTCCCCATTGCAAAAAAATCCCCTAACTATATACAAAGGGTTTTCATAAACGTTTAAGTAAACGATGGAAAAAAAGGTAAATAAATGATATCTAGCCTTCTTACCATGCGTCTTTAGCTACAGAAATCCAGTTTGCTTATGCTGATACGAAAATGTATATAAAGCTTTAAGCACGTACATGGACTTACCAACTTTGCAGGATGTTGAGCTACTCATGTGTGAAGCAAATTAGGTAAAGTTTTTACCCGCTTATACAGTATGTTGACATGTTCAGACATTTACATGTAGTTGATTTGACGTTTTTAAAAGTAACTCGCATTTTTTGTGTGCAAAAAATGTGTAAGTGGCCTGGGATTAATTTTTCGTATAAGGAAGAAGTTCTTATACGACTTCCATTCATTTTAATAAGTTTGTTTAAATAATTGATGAAGTTTACCACTGAAACCCCATTTGGTTTTATATTCCAGGGTGCATTCCGAGTTCATGGGCTTAAATAAATGAGCATCCTGAACTTTTATTACGCTGATAAAATATTTACGATCAAACTATAAGGAAGAAAAACAATAAACAAAGCAGGAGGGTAGGCCTACAAACCTACTGTTTGCCACATTTGGAGAAATATAAATAAACTGAATGTCAGATTTTAGTGTAACCGAAATAGGGGTTACAGGAGAAATACTCCTAATATTGGGATTTAATGATAATTTAAAAAAAAATGATGAAGGTAGCAATACTAGAAACATTTATGCAATTTCATAGAGTAAATACCGTATACGATTCTTTGTTGTGGAATTAAACATCAAAGGATTGCACACTTTCTCAAATGCAGTTGTTAAAATATTATTGATGACATTAATGAAAATGTACACGTTTCTAACTTGTGGAGTATTGATTTTGCTAAAAAAATCAAATATGGAGCGTACAATATGTCAGAAGCATGTTCTTCGTGCGAAAGATCAGTGAATTTGAAAGAACAGTTCGGTACTAATGTAGTCTTTAAAATACTTAAGCTGAAGACGGATAACCCGGGGCAGGGGAAAGTTAGATTCTCACAGCAAGAAATTTTCCTTTATAATGTTTTTTAAAACACACGCAAAAGAATGAAAAATTAACTTACCAGTTATTCAGCAGTACGTACTTTAGTATCAAATTGATAGAAATATTGTCTATATTTGCAGATAAGTTTTTTATTCGCCATTTACTTTGTTCAGAGTTCAATTACAATCTCCAGGAAACCAATACATCGAATTCGATCGAACCAAAATCGAACGAGCCGTTGCCATGGTTACGACGAGAAAAGAACGACACCTGGAAAGTGT
>JAQGAF010004660.1:0-13817 GCA_034687865.1 Kryphioiulus occultus
GAGTTCCTGCTTTCGATCCTCCCTGTAAGGATTCCAAATCGGACAGCAATACTCGAGAAGAGGTCGGACTAATGAAACACATCCAACTTCTTTAACTTTTTGAGGGCAATTTTTGAATATTCTTTGAATGAATCTAAGGCGTTGATTAGCCAACTTCCCGTCCCAAGTCTAGGATTGCCTGAATGTCGTGTGCCAACTGGGCCAACTGTGTTTCGCAAGATCGACCCTTTCTGCTTTTGAGATCAACATTGTGTTGGGTCTTTTTTTTTTTTTTGAATAGGTGGAATGCCTTGTTCTATGATGGTTTTTACTCTGGTATTTATTGCCAGTGCTATAACTTTCCCTGAAAAAGTTTTCTTTCATTTCATACAAGATACGTGGGTTTAGATACCAGTATCCTATTCACAACTGCAATTTGTTTTTGTCCTTCGGCAGTCTATGATACCAGCAGTTTTCCTATCATTTTCATTAGCAAACAACCTTAGTGCATTTGCCCTTTTCAAATTTTGTTTTGCAGGCATATTGCAGGGCACTTTGACGTATACATGTATTTAACTCTAGGGAATAAGGGAAATGCCGCCATTTCTTGGAAATGGTTAGTGGTAACTGCAGGAAATTTTCGGATTAGGTCCTCCTTTATGTGCCATTGGTACTTTGAATGTTTTTTATTATCATTAATGTCCATCGAATTGATATTTTAGCAAGTCTAAAGCACCCAGAAAGCAATTTTTTCAGCCATTGGTAGCATGTTTTGCGAGATGTTCGCTGTTAACAGTCGTAGTAAACCAGCTATTTTTTTGGAAATGGCGCAAAGTTACCCTAGACCTTCTGGCCAGAAGCTATGAATTCTGAAATAGCGATAGATCCTAATGAAGTAGCCAAGTTTATAAACAAACATTACATGGACACAGAATTTCTCATGACCAACTTTTTTCATTGGCTGTCCTATGGCTAGAATTATCAGATTGTCATCCCTAAATGTGGTGGTTAAAGTTCTGTATGAATCCATTTTGATAAGAGAAAGTAAGAAATAAGCTTTAAAATTGCTGATTTTGGTATAAAATTTCCAAATTGTTTCTGAAAAAACGAACAAAATGTTTAGTTTTTTAAATTAATTTTCTCGTCTCTTATTATTGGGTTTGTCGTACTTTTTTTTTTGGAGGTTTTCTATTTACTTCTCACGTTTTTATCGATAGTGGGTTAAGTTTGGAGTACGATAGCAATTTTTTTATTAATTCATAATTGAGCATAATTGCGTTCACCATAATTGCGTAATATCTATTCGTTAATGGCGTTTAGATAACAGTATAATTGGAGAAACATTATCGAAAAATCTTGAAAGATAAAATTGATATTGGTCATTCATTGGATCAGTTCAGCACTCGTACACTGGAGCAATTTCATCAACTGACCTCAGAAATGCAGCCATGTGACAGTATCGCTGTCATTGACAAATAGTGAACTGCTAGAATACAATTTTCTGTTTATCAGACTTGGCTGGTCCTTGTTTTGTACGTAATGGGTTACTGAAGTAAATTTCTACAGTTTCAAAAATTGTAAAAGATATGTTCGTTAAAGTAAAGCTTGTGGGAAGTCCTATTCCATCTTGAACAATGCAATCAAATTTTGAAGTCGTGAAATTGAGATTTAAGTTGATTTTTTTCCAATTTCATAATTTTGAATACGTGTGGTTTGTTTTATCGGTTTTACAGTATAGAGACCATTTGACCGCAGCGTTTACGGAAAAATCACAAATTGTGTATTTGTTTGCTTTACCCCCGCTTCGTACCAAAAAAACAATTATGAATTGCAAAATGCATACATACATGTATATTAATTTCTTTGGACCTACGAGAGCTGTATGTAATCTATCGTGAAAGTGCTTTGCTTTTACGGAGATCCACCGGCGTGGTTGGTTTATCAACTCTATTTCCATTATGTTGTCACGTTGAATTATTTATTAATCTGCAAATAAATTTATGTGGACCAAAGGCATTCCGAAATAGGCACCAGAAAGCACTTAGGTTAGGCTTATGCGATTAATTAAAGCCGAACTCTTGAACTCAAAAATAAGGCAAACGTTGCGAATTATACTTCTATATATGAAATTATATATATGTATAGTTTAATGTTAGATGAAAAATACTGTAGATTTTCGTATGGTGACGTTCACGTATTATGTCATGGCAAAATCATGATTTTCATGGTGGTTTTCATACCCCCTATCTGTGTCAGCATTTGACATCATTTTCAGTTTCATACTCTCCCAGTCGTTGACATAATCATAGACCAAAAATGTCGAATTTCCTCAAATTTGTGTTAAAAACTGAGCAAAATTATGGAATTTTAGTTAATCACAAAAGGGTATTTTAATAAAAACAACGCATCAAACGAAATCTTTTGCAAAACTGGGTTTTAAAAAACCTAAGATCAGAGCATACTACTTGAACGATCCCTAATTTCTTTGATTTTTCTAACCTCCATGGGGACAACATCGGTACTGTTTTAGAAAAGTTTCCCATAGTGAATTGCATTTTACGAATGTAATTATCGCTGCTATGAGAGGAAAAAAGGGGAAAACATGATTTTATATCAGGGTTCACACTTTCTGGGAAATCCGGGAATGTCAGGGAAATGGCAAAATGTCTGGAATGTGAAGGAAGTTGAGCTAGTTTGCATTAGCCAATTGATTACTCATCAGCTTTATTAAAATGTGATATAAAATTCATCATTTTTCTTAGTTAAAAATAATATCACGTAAAATGTCACGTAAGTGAGTGAAACGTTTTCAGTTAAAGTCAGGGAAATCGACTTGAGAATTTGAGTGGGAACTATATTGTGGGGATAGGGATCTCATAAAAATGGATTTATGGTTTGCAAAGATGGCCGAAAGCGCTCCCTTTCTCAACTTGATGACGTCACAAGTTACATATAAGTCGAGATACCATTTGCATATTAGGCACCCGAGCGTTTTTCTGTTTCGTACGCATTTCTTTCTGGATTAATATCATCGTGTACACTCTCGAAACATTTTTCGTTATGTTTTATCTATATCAGTCTGATTTTCAATAACGAATTTATAGCTAAAAGCCATCAGAAGTAATCTTTAATGCACTAACTTCGTTGAATGCAACTTGCAGACTCTGAGGCGACACTGGATTCCCTAGGATAAGGTTTCCGGTTCCACATATCTTTCACATATATTTTCGATCCCAGCATGCACCGCTCCAAATTTCATTTTGACGATATGGAAACTTTTATGAGCACGTGAACCACTTTATTTCTTGGCCCCCTCTAATGTAGGCGCTAAGAGTTTATTCACGTAAGAAAAAGATAATGTAACAACATTGGCATAGTGATGAAATTAATCACCCCCAGCTCCTCAGCCAATCTATCTAATATTTTTACCCCTTTTCTTCTCTTTTGCCCCTATTGTAACTCATCGTGAAAACAAGGAGGGCGATCCTGTTCTTGGGCAGAGTGCTTATTAATGAGGGACTTGTCAAGTTGCATTTTTGGTTTTAAAAAAATGTTTAATGCTGGAATAAGAGTTGCGTTTGACGGTGATTGAAATCTTGCATTAACTGCATCGACGAAAAACTGTTTGATTTTGGGCGCTGAGCTTAAAAGCTACTTAGACTGAACCATTTTGCGAATTTCACATTTGTGAACCTTCGTGCATAATGCGACAAATTGGATAAAAATTAGGTGGAAGTACAATGTAGTTTCGCAGTTTGATGCAAAAATTATTATAAACACATGTTTGAGCTGTTATTTAATATGCATAATGTAAGATTGTAGGCTTATACTGTATGGTAAACGAGACTAGCAGATCTTCGTATGAAAGATTAATACTGCGTTTACATGCAGACTTAAGCTTATACTGTATGGTAAACGTTAAATTCTGCTTGTAAACATAATGAAAGTGCCTGTTTGGCTTTAGCTGACTTTATATAAGTTAACTTTAATTTCTGCTTATAAACTCGCAGAATCAACTTGATCGGCATCTACTCTATCTAAGTGACTTGGTTTAAGCTGACTTTGTGCAAGTTTACTGTAACTGCTCCTTGCAAACGTAATGAAAGTGACGTTTTGTCTTTAGCTGACTATGTAAGTTAACTTTAATTTCTGCACGTAAATGGAATGAAAGCATTTTTGCTATTCGTGCGAATGAGTTTGATATGGAGTACGTGTATGTTGTTTCTTGAAGCCACTTACATTTGCGTCATATACAAAACTGAGTGGCACCATGGAAATATCAAGGCTGCAAGTTTGGCATATCAAGACTTGCGTACATAAATGCGTTTTCTGTTTATTTGCTTTCTAGAAAGAATTTCAAGGTTCAGCTTCTGGAAGCTGCATTAAATATTTGCAGCATATGTAGTTTCCTTATTTTTAATATCATCCCAGAATAAAGAGTGCAATTCTTCCGTTTGATGCATGTAGGTAGCAAACATGAACCTATCCATTTTGATGTTACTGCCTGGTATTACAGTTAAGTCCCGCACTTATGAATAAATTAAAGGAGAAAAATTACATTTGTTATATATTTGAATTCCTCTCCTGAATGCGGCATTCCTGCGTATCAATTGCACACCACTTTTCTTTTCCTTTATTGCGCTGGGGCCTCTTTATGGTCGCCGAGGCGCCAAGAACCTCATGGTTCAACAAAATTTGTTTTCCGAGGCATTATATATGGGCCTGTACGCTCGCATTTTTATTAACATCTCATAAAAAGAAAACTGCAATTGTACGCTTTGAAAAAACGCTCAAGGAGAAAAAAATTGCATTAGACACACAAGTTAACTGTGGTAGGGTCAAGTTTGTATTGGATCTATAGGTTCCCAAGTTTTCGTTAGGGCCCCAAAATCACCAGTTCGCGACAAATTTCGTCGATAATAAAAACAATGAAATAAACGAAACGAAAATATCAATGTCATTTAGCCGAAGACCTATAACGAGTTAGTTCAGTTTGGGCGAAAATTGCATCAAATGTCGCCGATGGCGATAATGAGATAACGCGCTATTGGACCATATAAATGAAACTGAACTAAATTTGGAAAGAAAAAACGTAATGTGGGAGCATTTGCTCTATAGCATTAAATTCTATGGACGTATCACACTTGTACTTGGATACTAACATCATAATGCTCAACTTTTAAAACGAAGATTTTGACTTCACTCAGCAAATATCATTACAACGATGTTATATTACTGGTATAATAAATAAATGTTTAGATACATGTAGTTATTTAAAATGAGACTAGGAGATGTTGAGATGATTTCATTAATTCAGATTCAGAGCAATGTCTGTACATTTTAAACATTGTTTTGTGTACTTCTGAATACAAATTGGAAATTAAATGTTCAGAATCACTTATCCATTATATTAATAATGGTATATTTGGGAACGCACATTTATAGTTGAGGATTTCCACTTGCTGGAAAGTCAGGGGATTTTTAAAAATATCAGGGAATGTCAGGGGAATTTTAAAAATATCAGGGAATGTCAAGGGAATTGAGTTTACTTAAAAAAGTAAAAGACATGATAATCATTTCTACTGTATATCGCCAAAATTATGTATACAGACTGTATTACTAATATTTTTATAGATATTTGTAAATGTATAATCTACTATTTGTGATATTGCGTGTCTAAAAATTTGCCTTCAGTATTTTATATTACTACTCCCAAACAACTTTATGGTAGTATTCTCTTTGCTATTAACTTTTCTTAAAAACGTGTTAAGGTAAATACGCTAAATATTTATCACATTTATTTGTGGTCGTTTAAAAGCATTCGTAATGCATGATAAAATGTGTTAAATTTAATTTAAAATGTCAGGGAAATTATGGAGAAGTCAATGAATGTCAGGGAAGTCAACTTAAGAATTTGGGTGAGAACCCTGAATTTTCTAAATTAATAAAAATTGGACTATGTATTCTATTTAAACTGGATTTAATTTTTGTAATGCTCGGCTTATGAATCACACCTTTAAAACAAGGCTTCATATAGGACAGTATACTATGTCTGTCACTAAATAATTGAAGGCCGAACATGTGGCCGAATACATGCCTTATATTTCCTGCTACAATACAATAAGAAACCCTGCCAAAAATTATAAGTTTCTTTTTATCAATAAGTTTATTGCTTCTGTTGTTTTTTAGATATTAAATAAGTTTTATTGATATAAGCTCCCCGTGATATATCGCTGACCGTTTCGTTTTTCCCTTCAATTCCAGCTTTTGACCTCCGTATAACTATCTCATTTCTTTTCCAATATCTTTTTTATTGACCACCATACATCTCTTCAACTCCATCGTTCCACCATCACGGTTGACATTGAAATATCGTTGCAAATTTACTGCTGTTGGTCCCTTCGTCATTTACTCCATGTCAGAGACAATGTTGTTAGCTGCCTTTCTCTTTCTATTTAACAATTGCCATCTTGTGGCCCTAGATCAATCGGCCTTTCATAAAACTGTCTGAATAAAGTAACTTTGTTATAGCTCACTCGGGGCATTAGAAGGCTAATTCTGAAAGTGGACAGAGGGAAACGTATGAAGCCAATTGACTGAATATCTTCTAAGCGACCACTATTACTTTGTACGACAGTGTTTCTTTCACTGAATATTGTTTAAAACATCAACATTAAGTTTGTGAGTTATTCAAGCATTTTCACAGCAGAAATCATATAGCCCTGTTGAGCAAATTGTCTCACCAGATATTCAAATCTACACTGTAGATGTCCTCATAAAAATGAAGGTTTAATATCGGATATCGCGCGAGCTGTTTATAGCTCGATGAATTAATCAGTTTATTGCAATTTTCATTTCTGGATTTATGTTCGTGTGTTATTTGAAACTATGTTCAGACTAACGATTCTTTTGCTTGTTTTTCCCCTTGTAAAACACGACCTACTTGGGAAGTGTTCTATAATTAATAACCCACTAGGTCGTCACTTATTGTATTTTTTTTGCCGCCATAAACTTTCTGCTGAATTTAACAATGTGAACATTTATGATCTATGGATGGCAAGTTTATCCCTGGAAATGTTTTCCTATATAGCGAAGGCAAAAACATAAGCAAAAAATATTGAATGAGAGCTGGGGCTAAAAGAAAGCCGGTTGCATCAGTCTTTCTGATAAACATGAACTTGAATCAATGAGATGGAAAAATGGCTTAGTGCCGGGTATATAGTATATATCCTGTCACTGCTGTTATTGACTTTTGCCTTCAAAAATAAATAGTAACCCTACATGACGCATAAGGCATCTTTCCACGGTCAGTTAGGACGTGATTTATCGTCTAAGTTTTATCCCAACTTACGATACATTAAATTTTTGTATGTGATTTATAAACGCTGGCTTATATTGGATTTTGACGTTTGGGCTTATGATGAGTTCAATACTTGGGCACTTGGGACGTTCAGTTATCACGTCACACACTCAGTGTCCCCTTGACGAAACTGGAATTGAAGAAACCTCATTGATAATTAGGGATTAAAATTAATTTTCAGTTTATAATTATGTTCCATATATTTTCCAAAGCGATATGGGGATGATCATGTGTGCATTTTTTTTCTCCTTTTTTTCTGATTTCTTGCTTTAAAAATAGTTAAATGGTGACTTACCATCGTATCTTTCTCATTCTCTTAAGGAAACGCCAAAAAGTATTTCCATTTTTGTGAGTTTATCTGTGATCTGTGGCTTTGTATTTAATCGAACAAAATTAAAGACAGTTCCAAGAATTTAAAACATGTTTATTCCATTCTTCATGTCTCTATTACCATGGGTTGTTTTTATGCGCACATCGTCATCTTGCTTTGGACATTCGCTGAAAATTGTCCGAAATGTTTAAATTAGTGTGGTTTCCAGGGACATCATAGGTGGAATACACACTGTCGTTAAATAAGCTTGGAAACGTGTACGTCTCTAAATAATGATAGCTATTATAGGGGATATGTGTGAACGAAATGACAATAATTTACACTTACCGTGTGTGTTAGCACTAAAAGGGGCTACCAGGGCTTCTGTCATTATTGGGTTCCATTAACTCCATATAAATGTGTAGTAATGGAAAATGAAATCCATGGTTAAACCGTAAAATCCTAGCAGGCAGCCAAGCTCCTTTCATACCACACACTTAGAGAGACTTAAAGATGACCATATTAAGCCTTCAGGAATTTGAAACCCACTCGGAGCCCATTATTCTTTGTCTGACGGCAATTTATTACTGATTAAACTCGACGGAAACTGGCCCAAGAAAATCCACCTAATAGCCAGCACTCTCCTCTAGGTATATTTGTTAAAAAAGCTGTAAAAGCAGTTATTCTCCAAGGCTTCGTTTTGGACTTCTCAGTCTGAAAATCTTGGAGTGAAAAACCCATTTTGGTTTAAAGTTGCAGTACAAGTTTGGTTCAATTCGAAAGGCATACAAACTTTTTTATGTCAGATACTAATAAACTATAATTGAATTGTAATTGGAGGATGCCAAATAATAACGCTGTAAATTTGATGGGAGGGGAACAACTGAACTGTGTAGTGAACATTTTTGTTTTGATAAATTGTGTAGAAAAACAATGGGTTCAAACGTTTTACAATAAGCTATAATCAATAAGCGTTTTACAATCGCATTCCAATATACTATAATTGAAGTGTGCCAAGTCATGACGTTGTAATTCGGCCAGTAAATCAACTTTTCTGGAGGGGTAAAACAAGACTGTAGTGAGCAACATTGTTTGGATAAATCAAATAGTGTACAATAAGCAATTGGTCAAACGTTACACAACATTGAAGTTGTATTGAAAAAAAAAATGAGCATTTGAAGATTGTTAGAACATTTTACGAAACGTTTTAAGTGCCACAACGTATCCACCAAACTTATTGCACCCCCAATAAACATTCATAAAACACTTTTTTGTGTCAGCTAATGTCATTTTTCTTTTCATTTGACCGTTAGTAAGGCTTTACCTTCATTTTGACGTCCAATTCTTAAAACTCGCTTCTGAAACGTTTTTGTCAAAACACAGACTCGTGCCCATGAGCTCAACGATGAATATCATTCGTTCATTTCCCCTACGATAGTGTGATTTAGTGATTTTTATCATTGTTCCTTGGATATCTCCAATTTTAGAGCTGTTCTACGGAATGTGCCCTGCTCCATCATAGGCACTCATAGGCTGGCAGTGATTGCCTGACGGTTAGGGGCAGCTGATAGAAATTACGTTTTTAGGTTGGTTTTGGTGTATGATCTATCAATTGTGATCTATCTAAGTTGGTGAGGGCAATGAACCCCCATTTTCTACGTACTTTTTCTCAGTGTGGCAACAGCTTTGATCGACTGGATTCCAGCCACGTCCTAATCCATCCGTAATTTCCCCATTCATCACCTAAGTGAAAACCACAAGGGTTTGTTGAATTGTTTTAGGCAGTATGCGCAAGATGGGGAAACTGTTCCTACGAATGCACTAATTACGTTTACTTGCATGATTTACTCGGTAATTTACTCTTGTATGCCTTGATATCGAGGTTGAAACAAGCGCAGGTTGTAATTATTTGAAATTGCACGTAATCCTAGGATGGATTGAACCCGCTTTCCTAAGTCTGTAGTGGTCTCTGTGAACAGAAAGTATCGAAATGATTTACGATTATGGTGAATCATGTGATTGGGCATAAGGGGGCATGTATAAGTGACCTACAGGGCTGGAGGGGAAGTTAGTTCACAAAAATCGAAAAATATTGGATTAGGGAGTAGGGGGTGCAACAGTTTTTGTGCACACTGAAATCTTTCTATATCGATTGCTGATAATTGTTAATGTTTGTATTGATATTTGTAATGATAATTTTCAAATGGATAATTTGTGTACCGATAATTGTAGGGTTGAGAAACATGACCTTTTTTCATGTTTTGAAAATATTGATAGACTGAAAAATAGAATTTGTTGAAGTTTCCTACATGATTTGAAGAACTGGATGGGCAACTTCAATATCTTCTATGGTTAACGAAATCTCCTGTTTTTAGCAATTTCGAATATTAAATTGAGGTAGACATACACTGTAAAGATGGACGTACGTATAGTTTATGCACAGCTCCTATATGATTTCCACGATGTTTCAACGTCAGTTGTACCTGTCCACTGTCAATATTTCATCTTAAAATATCTGAGGTTCAAAGCAACTAGAGGCCTTAGCCCTTGTGCAAGGACCTTTAGGCGTATGCAGCCAGACTGCTCTTTAATCCTGCTTCCAGATTAGTAGCACAATGGCATCAGCATTGATTAACATCATCGTATATACGATATTCACCCCTCGTTTTTTTTGTGAAAAACAAGTTGGATTATTTATGTGATGCTGTCCTCGTATGTTTATATTTGTGGAGAGGGGCGTCTGCCCTTTTCTCCTTCGGCGCCTAATTATGTCCCTGTCCACAGAGTGTCTCTGCATGTGATTTAATGGCCTGTGGGCAGTTTTTTCGGATGACTGTGTCCCCTCTAATGCCTCGGTTATATGGCTGGACTTGTTCCACCAGAGTAACATTTATTGTGGATGGTGCAGGCACTGTGCTCGGACCCTCAGCCACAGCTCTTACATCAGAATAGCTCGTTGTTTGATTTCTACTCGTTATCACGTCTATGTATAATCCTAAAAGCTTTTCCATGTCGGAAACAAAAGTGTTGCCCAGCCCCAGCCACCTTGCTAGTCCACCCCAAAGAGGGTTGCAGGATTGCTTGCTTGTATGCTGGAAAAAGTTATATTGCAATTGCAAATTTTGCAGTCCAGCAAGGCGTTGGCTTGCACCGAAGACAATGATTTGCGAAATTAGAACTAGGATGCATCAGGCAGTGGTCAATTTGACTTATTGAAAAAGTTTGAGAGATCGATGATGGACCATCCTCAGATCAATGAGATAAATGAGAAAAACTAATTTGTGTTTTCGCTTGCATTCTCAGGCTGGAAATGCTGGTAAGCAAAGACCACAATGAATTTCGAATTTCATGTACCAAATGATGGCTAAGAGCATCACATGATTAAGATTTTCTGTAAGATTTAATGTCTTTCGTGCTCGAATCGCCCACTTTAGTTGTAGCTCAAGTAAGACATCCATTAGCAGATAGGCATGATGGTGAATACCTACCTGGTATACCTTTAAACCTCAGGGAAGTTTTTATTCAACCTGGAAAACCTGGAAAACTAAAGGAATTTTGAATTGAAACCTTGGATTTGTCAGTATCAAAATATGCCATATCGTGGTGACCACCAACCTGGAAACCTCAGGGAATTTTATTTTCAACCTGGAAAAGCTGGAAAACTCGAGGACTTTGACATGAAACCTGAATTTTTAAAGTGTCAATAATTCTGAGAAATTAGCACAAAAATGATTGCCCCCTGTAATCTGTTCTACTATTCCCCTAAAATGTAGCATATGTGATTTTTTTTGTAAAAATGTTCCTGCGTCGCTCCTAAATTATTCTTTATGCATTATAAGCGATTTCTTTTGAAAAGATGACACCTAAAATTCCATATTTCTGGTACTCTTTTATTTATGTTTCGTCCATGGTGTTAATTTCTGTCAATATTAATGTCTGTAATTGCCACAATGGTCTTGAACTGCATTATTGGCGATATAGTTTTGTAAAAATCCCTCAAATTTCTTTCATTATAATTATTATTTTCAAAAAAACATCTGATGGAAAATTACCTGAGTTCAATTATTTCTGATAGTTTTTCAAAGAAATATTCGTAAAATCCATCATTGGGATATGTTTGTTTGGTAATTTTGACTAATAATCTACCATTTGAGATCTAGTTTTATTAATATTGTTTTTAATAGAATTTCGGCACACGGTTAATTATTCAAGTTTATTGTTGCCCTAGAAAATGTGAATACGACCCTGGACTACCTGGAAAACTCAGGAAATTTCGTTTTCACAAATTGTTAGTCACGATAATGATGACGTTCATGCTTTTAGAAATTTAAATGGTGATGTGAGCAGTCAATACTTTCTGAAATGTTCGCTTAATTAAAACTAGCGAATGAATTCTTGTTTACAGATGCAAGTACATTCTTAAGCATGCATCTTGTAAATGTACTTAAGAAAAACGTATGTCTGCTACCGGTAGTTGTCCAGTTGTTGTCAAATGAATGCGTAAGTACATATACATCAAGCATGTATCTGGTAACGCTGGTTCATGCAGGTGTAAATGTTAGAATATTATAACTTTGCGTCATCTTGGTTTAGTTTAGGTCTACTTTTAGGGCAAGATTTGTACGAAGTTATGCGTCTGTTTCGTTACCGAATGCATGTTGAATTTCTGATACATGGGTAATTTTCAGCATTAGATTGGTCTAATGTAAAGCCAGCTGAGAAAGCTAGTGGCTGGGTACCCAGTGACAAGAACACATACCTTAGCAACGTGAAGTGCTGCATGCCCTGCCTGTAAATGGGCCCAAGATAGAAATTTTCGCTGGTTCTCAATTTCAGATATTTCTGGAGGTAAAACGCATCTGCATGCATGTTTATGATAGGCGAGCAATTTAACGAGGGATAAAAGAGCAGTTTTGTTAACGCCTAGCTGCGAAATTTGCCTAGGAGAATATTTCCGACTTGCCAACCTTTCGTCCTTTTCTCTCTGAAAATTATGTACTTTTTTACGCAATGCTTGCGACTGAATTTTCAAGTAGATTTAAATGCGGTTTGCTACCATTGCGAGCACGTCTGTTTCTAAGTGTTTCCAAACCTCTCCAACTCCACCATGGTCAGACAGCCTAGCTTAAAATAATGCAAATGCACATCTTCCTAGCGGGGCCTTTGAACCTTTTCAGCATAATT
This sequence comes from Kryphioiulus occultus, assembly GCA_034687865.1. Classification (NCBI taxonomy): domain Eukaryota; kingdom Metazoa; phylum Arthropoda; class Diplopoda; order Julida; family Julidae; genus Kryphioiulus; species Kryphioiulus occultus. Next base: position 12,834 of record JAQGAF010004660.1, read on the forward strand.
TCAAGACATAAGCTGACAATTGCGCGATAATCTGAATGGGTCTATACCAGGTTAAGGCGGGCTTCGGTTTCTTACTTATGTCTTGAAGATGAAGATAAAGTGCACTGCCATGGGAAAGGCAACGGGTGGGCAAAATGTCAAACTATTGCATTAATTATGAAAGATTTCACCCATTAAGTTTTTACGACAGGGGTATTCCAATGATTTGTGCAATTTTTTCTCTCATTGCTGGTGAAGTTACATGAAATTTATTTACGTGCACGGTTTCCGCTATATTACTGTATTTAAGAATAATGTGCATCTTACGGCTAGATAATTAGTCTAGTAAACTACTGTACATGTGGTTTTTACAAGCGTCTCTACAAAGCATCTGAGCGTGTACAGGTTATCGTGAAAGCAAAGCATCCTTGAAAATACAATGTAGTCGTCAAATCTAACCATGTGTAAGCAACTGTGGCTTAATTTTTTTGTGTAGATTAAGAATCTGTGGGGAAAAATTATAGGTTTTCATTGAAAAAAATTAAGTTGACCTTAAAACAAAACAATTTTGAAATAACGCTGCTCTCTCAAAAGCAAGCACATTTATTTAAAATTATTTTAATAATATGCTTTGTTTTCGTGATATTTAGATTTGTCTCATTACATTTCCACTGGATGAGGCATACAGGGTGAGGCATTTACAGTGACACATCTTAATATCGTGAAAAGAAAACCTCATAGAAAACTGTATAGTGGTCAAATCGAAAAATTGTTTTAAACAAATGTAAGTAAATTTTTGGCGTGGATTAAGAATCTGTGAGGAAGAGTACATAGGTTTTCATTGAAAAAAAGTTAAGTTTACTTTCAATACAAACTAATTTTTAAAGAAATAATGCTGTTCTCCCATATAAAAATGGTGTGCAGAAACTACAGAAAAATATCCCGTAAATGTTTCTGCATAAATGGTCCTGTTGAATTGCGCAGAATTCTGCATGCAAAAGATGT
>JAQGAF010004661.1:0-13812 GCA_034687865.1 Kryphioiulus occultus
CTCGGTTTAAACTCTCATTCGAAAGAGCCGCCACACAGGGAAAATCGCCTGCCCAAAATTTTCCCACCGACCTCGGCCGGGATGCGAATCCGCATCGTTTGGGTCGAGAGGCCGATGGATATCAATTAAACTATCTCGCCTCCACAGGAAATAATTCTGTGACAATAACAGTTTATTGTGAGCTTCTATGTTGTTTCCTGTTCAAAAAGAGTCAATAGAAAATAAGAAATGTTGCACTCGCCAATAAATGATCACCGTGTACATAAAAGGAATAATAAGTGGGCGGATTGTGGGATGTACTGTGCCATAATCATCAATCAGGGTCGAAGAAATTATTAAATCATTAGGTGGGAGCTGATAACTCCAACAGCATCTGGAAATAGCTAGTTTAGTTCCAGATAGGTAGGATGCTTACAAATGTGATGAGAAATCCCGTTTTTCTCGTTAAGGTTAAATTTGTGTTAGTTTTGCCTAGGCTTCTCTATGGTAGAACCCATTGTACAATACTCAGTTAAATGGCTATAAAACAGAACACGCTTCCCGCGTGCTGAATATTACAAAAATTGTTTTCCAAAGCGTTGTAGTGTAAAGTTGCATGTGTAGGATGGACACAGCGTCATTACTGTAAAAGTTCATTTTTCAAATCATATCTACAGTACTCGAATAATTAACCTGGAGATGGTAGACACTCAAATCCACTAATGGAATTGTATGCCCATTCGGATTCATATCGTTAATTGTACTTTTTGCATGCCATCAGACGTTGGAATTATCTTCCAAAAGATAGCAGTGAGGTTCGAGACATTCGTTTCAACAATGATGTCTGTCTCCTTACGGCGACAATATTTGTCGATTAAATTGGGTTGCAGCTAAGGGTTCTGAATTTAATTTAATTGAATCTCCAGAATAGATTAACAAGTAGCATTTGATGCCTTTTTTATGAAAATGACCGAAAAACACGCGTCAGCTGCTTCATCCACCACAATGATTTTTACTAAATTCGACTGCAGCAACTTCTGTGTAATTCAACGCCAATTTTTTTTCATTTCAATTAGCATTCTTGAATTCACAGGAGCTGCGAAATTTAGTTTCTTGCATATAAAGACAGGACAAGGTAATGAAATTTAGACTATAATAACATGCGTCAAAGCAATTTTTGCACCACTGAATTAAACACAAATATCAGGTCTATTGGGAATCTATGGTTACAGGTTATATAAACATTTTATTTAAGATTTTAAAAAGTGTTCAGCACATTTGAGCGTATAAGTATATGATATCAAATGAAATGTCTAGTTTTAGCATTTCTCAACTGAAGGAGTTTAGGTAATGAACATTAGGTGAAGAAGGTTATTATTACAACACTAAAACGGAGCCAATCACATTATAACAGAATACATATATAGAGAACATCAAAAAAAGAAGAATTCAACAAGTTTTAAATATCACACACTTTGGTAACTTGCGCAAAATATCAAATTTACTTGTCCTATTTTTCAATCAGTCATATTGCGAATTAAACGAAAGACAAGTTATGTGCATGTATGTCTACCTATTTTCGGATGATGTCGCACAGTGGTAGGTCCGCCTCAAACAGCGACTTAAAGAATGTTGAGATTCTTACTAAATTACATAAGTTTCGACAGGCATGATAAAGGTAATTCAAAGATAGAAAATGGGTTTACAGTAAGTTTATTTAAGGTATGTTTAGTGATTTATGTATAAAGTTTTTGTTTTTTGCATCAAAAATGCATTTTCCGTAGATATCATTTTAATACGATTGTATAAAAAATGCCTATAGCCGAGGTTTAATAGGGGAACCTTACCAAAGTTTATGATACGCACTTTGGTAGGGCATGCCTATTATAGGACCATTTTTCACCCGTTATTAGTTATTTGATGCCTGTTGAAAACACGCTTCTGATACCAAAAAAAAAATAGTAAAACCTATAAGCAGCTTTAAAATACCTTTAAGAAACCCACTAGAAAGCAATTTTTGTACCTTTAAAATCAGCTTTCAAATTTGTGTAAGGGATGTCTTTTATAGTCCGCTACGATTCGTCATTTTGGACCTGGCAATGGTGAGACGGGGTGATTCATAGCGAGTCCATGGATTTGATTATTTGGGCATTACTATGTTGAGGACTACAGATCATGGTGTATGTTTGTCAGGAACCCTGCTCCCTGACCACCGCTTTCTTATGAAATTTTAAATGTATACATTTCTTCTCTGTTTTATCTGAGTCTCACCACAGTGGTTAGTAAGAAAGTCTGGAATTTGTCCTGTGACAGACAAACTAGCTAGCCTGTGGGCAACTCATGGGAGGCTGGGATGACCTTCTCGAAGTTCTCAATTTCGAAATTGGCCTTATAAACGATCCCGTGGATTGTCCCTGCAGTATGTTATATAACAAATCTACTTGTCCAGCCTACAGGAATGACACCTGTGTACTGAACATTTTATCTGATGTGTTTTAGCCGATTGAAGCTGCTGCTAAGCATCAGGCAATCACTGCCAGCCATAGAGCCGTTAGGAGAAGCGTTACTTTCAGCTCATAACACTTCCAAAAGTAAAACAAGCAAGTGGTCATATCATGTATCATCTCAAGAGAGATTAACCTCTTGGATTATCAGTTTTCTGGACACAAGTGAACTATCTCGTGAAAAAATATCATCGAATAATGCAGTATACAGGAATGAGGTACACGTACACATGGTGAGGTACAAACTAGGAAAGAGAATAAAGTAAATTTAAAAATAGGCTTGTATTGAAAGTAATTTCATAGCCGAGTCCATTTTTTCAATGTAAACCAATGATTTTACTCAGATTCTTAATCTACGTAAAAAGCTACATTTGCTTGAAACATTTTTGATTTGAACACCATTTAAGGATATTTAGGAAAGTCTAAAATACCAATTGCAATGTTAAATTACTTGTTCAAGGATTAAATAATAATTAATATTTCACAGCATACTGTTGACTATTATAACTATACATCGCTATAAATAAGACACTGAGAAAGGAGTTATTTTTGATTTTCTGTAATGCCCTTGACAAAATGCCACTCGACCATGTCCATTAACTGTTTGAAGATCTTATTGAAGCGCTACTCTGCGTACACTTCTCAAAGATATTCCAGAACCTTAATAAAGTGTTTGACTGCCGCTAACACTATTGTAGATGTGCATATTCACTGGTTTGTTCCTTGACGTTTCATCGTTAAGTGGGCAAATACTCCTTCTAAAACACAGATTTAAAACACGATAAATTATGTGAAGTGATGACATTGTTCTCTGGGAATCTTAATGCATACCAACTGTCTCTTCATCATTTCGACCAGACTCATCATTAAATAAAATTAGTGGGAATATCAAATAAGATGTAGCTCATTCTTTGACACGGATGAGGAATTTGTGAAAATGTGATTTTTAGTGAAATGAACATGTTATTATACTATTTAGATTTAACACTTTAAATGCCTCACCCTGTTTATGGGCAGATGATCTTCTTGATGTAGACAAAACGAACGCAAGTATTTCAAATTCGAAATATGAGCTAGGAGTTAAACCCTGCCTTCAAGCTTAATTGTTAGCAGTAAACAATATTTATTATAAGCATGGCAATTGGACGAACACAAGTACATGTACGAGCAAAATTTTCAAATAGCTTACATTAGCGCTCCAAATACAATACATATAAAGTCAGTATAAATCTGTCTCCATTTATATTAGCACCGTTTTGCAGACATACAACTTAGCTAGTTTACAAAATACATGTAGTATAACAGCAACAACAACAACGTTTATTTCATTTATGCTTTAGAATTTTTATTATTTTTGAAAATTTGTGAAATTCCTGTTTGAAAATGAATCCAAACTTTAATATTGAGTAAAAAGGTTACTGTATTTTGAATTTTGGATGGCAATTGTCTGACATCTTTCCTAACCTATCACATTTTCAAGAATATATAGAGTAACTATTCTAGACTAGAGGAATTATAATAGACATCCTAATTTCGCCAAATATAAAATTTAGTCACTTTGTAGTGCAATAGTGGTTATAATATAATGCGCATTTTGTTTCTTTGAAACTGTACAATTTACCAAGGATCCAGGTGCGTTCCTTTCAATTTCACATGTGAATAACGGACCGAATGCTACACAAAAATCAATTTGATGAGTGCAAATTTTCTTCAGGGAATAGATTTTGATGCGAGTGTTTGTGGAACACTTGCTTACCTTTGGCCTTTTCTCATTACTTCAACGGCATCATTAATCTGGTCAAGCGTATAAGTATGGGTTATGAAATCTTTCAAAGGAATTGTTCCAGCCAAATAACGATCCACCAGTTTAGGAAGATCGTCCCTCACTTTGTATTCTGGAAAAGAAAACATTCTCCAAGTAAATTTACAACTGGCCTATTTGTTCAAATATCAACTGCATCTGATTTCAGGGTTCCCAACTACTTTGGTAACAAAATCCCCTGACTTTCCGTGGTTTCCCAGAATAAAAAATTGTATTTTCCCCTGACCTTTAGTTTTCCCATCTACCATTATTTTAACTAAAAAGCTCTTGATGATAATTATTAAATTTCTATAATTGGATAATTTGGATTTTTACTTGGGAATTATTTTAATTTGACAAATTTCGATATTTTCATAATGGAGCCAAATAGAAGGAACCAACATCTGCCATACTGAGGTTCTTTCATTGTGCCAAGGACAATTTCGCCTAAAAACAATGGTACACGCTATAATACCTTCTAGATCGAAATTATAAATTAAAGTTAGGAAATCCCATGACTTTTTGAAAAATTTGCAAAATTCCCCTGATTTTCCCAGGTTCTGTGGGAACCCTGGATTTGTTCTAAATATGGCCGAGAAAGCTTCCACAATTTCAGTCTGCCATTTTCTAATTTAGTTCTAATGTCTATTTGCAATAAGCATCCGTATGGATAAAGTGCTAAGCATTTAACCATAGATTTGCTTACCGCCAATCACACTGCCTACAATTTTGCGACTGGTCAGCATAAATGCTGGGCTGATCTTCATGTCGGCTGTTGCTGGAGCCACTCCAACGATGACCATTGTCCCTCCAGTACCTGTAGCCTTCACTGCATCTTCCTGGAGTTTATAATTAAATGCACTATTTGTGAATCCTCACCACACGAGATAGCCAAACTTAACAGGAAAGATATGGTTTACCATTGCTTTTACGTTTCCAATGCAAGCAAATGTGAAATCGGCTCCGCCATTGGTCATTTCTATCAAAGTTTCCACTAAAGGTTTCTTCAGGTCACCGAGGCTAATGTAATCAGTGCATCCCATTTTCCGGGCTGAAATCAAAATGATCATGTAGAATTATCACGGCCCTGGTAATGTTTGAAATACATGTAGATGAACTAAATGTCATCCATTTAATTGACACTCAAAAAATGTTTTTTTTAATGTACCAACAAATTACGTAATTTTAAAAAACCGTACCAATAAATTACGTAATTTTAAAAAACTGTACCAGCAAATTACGTAATTTTAGATCGGGATGACTCCTTTCAGAAATGAAGCGACGTGGTTTTTGGCATTCAACATTTTTAGTTATGTTGTAGCGACTTAGTGTGATACTTATCACGGCTAGATAAGTAACAGCTGCACGAGAACTGGATAAATATTTCGTAATGTTCATGGTAACATATTGGCAAAATAAGTTTTTGAAAGTGCGGTCTGTGGGCTCAGGCTATTGGCAAGCATGTGCTACATCTAAAATTGCAACATTAAAGATGCGGGGATTATTCACCAATATATCCTACATTGTTTTTCATTTTGTGGTGGCCATTGAGAATTTCTTAAATGAGGTCATTTAAGAAATTCTCAATAACCACCACAATGCGAAAAACGTTATTTAGCTACTGATGAGAAATTTGTAAGGGCACCTTTTACGAGTATATTATATTTCACAACGGTGTCCGAATTTTTTAGTATTTATAATCCCTTTTTAAAATCACTCTCCAGTCATATGGGTTTAAGCCTTTAGTGCTTTGTTGGCTCCTGCTGAATTCGCAAATTTGCAAACAAATTCTTTAAATGAGTTTATAATGCTAATGATGTCAAAGAGCAGCACTAAAAATGGTTACTTAAGGTTGCAAAACTTCCCGTAGAACCATTCCCACTTCATCAATGGGTGCAAATAGTCAAATTAATACTTGATTTTAAAAAGTTTGATCCAAATTTGATGTTCTAAACTGAATTCTTACAAGCTTACTAAAGGAGAGTCATATTCGCTGTAATCTTTTGGTAATATTGACAAAAGTACTTCACCTATATAGCTTCCTTCTCAATACTGACATCCACGCAGATTATTTTGATTTTAAAATGTTGAACCAAACTTGCTGTTCTAAACTGAATTCTTACAGCTTACTAAAGGAGGGTCATGTTCGCTGTAATCTTTTGGTAATATTGACAAAAGTACTTCACCTATAGCTTCCTTCTCAGTACTGACATCCACGCCGATTATTTTGCTGGCCCCTTTGTCACGACACCCTAATACTGTAGCCTGGAATTAGACATTGAAAACGTTATACGAAGTTATTTAATCCACTGAAGAAACCTATTGATGATTCCTTGTAGTAAGACTTACCAAACCGACACCACCCATTCCCCACACAACAGTGCTGTCCCCTGGCAGAATTTCCACGCAGTTCGCTGAGGATCCATAACCAGTTGAAAAGCCACATCTAATTTAGTCCAAAACACAAAAATTTAAGTTACATTTGCTTTTTTATCATTACTAGCTAAAATATTGAAGATACTTGCGCCATTATGCAGGCTGTATCAAGAGGTGTTTTCGGATCAACCTTTTGAACAAAAAAGACGTAAAATATGGGAACCCTTAAATTTGGATAATCGTAAAGAAAAAATATTTTCATGTCATACTTTGACGCAGGAACTTTCTGGGATGACTGTATACTCTGCAAAAGAGCTGCTTCCCAAGAAATGATACAATGCCTGACCTTTGCATGTGAACCTGGTTGTTCCATCAACGCCAGTGGTTCTTCCCAAAAGGCCTGTGCTCGGTATTTTTCTAGGAAAATCAATTTGAGTTTTATTTTAAACATTAATTTTAGGCAAATTCAAATTGGAAATGTAGTAAATTAGTTTACTCCATTTCTTCACAGGCATTGTTTCTGCGGTTCTTGCAAGCTCGGCAGTTGCGGCAGTTTGGCAGAAATAACGTGAACACCTTATCACCTGTAAATATGGCGGTAATTTAACTTGTTTACTAAAGTCATAAAATGGCTTAGTTGGATTACACGCCAGGTAATAAAAGGGTATAATTCTTCTGTAGACAGCGTTAGGGAAATGACTAACCATTTGAAAATGCCTCAGCAACGGTGAGATATAGTAATTTGTTTGACAATTGATTATGTCACCATGAAAATTTGGCGATTACTAGGCCCATTTCTTAAAACTATTTGGAATTACGTATTAAAGATTTATTTTTCTCCTCAAGGATAAGCCTGTCTTTACGCTCAAACCAATCTATAGTTGTGTACTGTGAAAATAATGACATACTGTATACAGTACACGTGCTGAAAGCTTGGTTACAGTATATCAAAAGAGTGGTTACAGTATATCAATTATTGAAATTACAACCTCTTTCCCAGTTATTAATATTAACATATTAAACTGCTTTGCACATAAAATATAAATACAGCCTGGTTTATTCGTTGTCCAATGCATTGTAGGCTCGTCGAGGTGGGCTTTGATAGCGCCAATATATGTTAATCATCGAATTTTTCGAATTTTCATTTATTTTTACTGCACATTAAATGAAGTTTTTGTAACGTTTTCATTTTTATTAATTCATGAGATCACATTACATGATTCCACTAAATAAATACCTAATATGGTTCAGGTAATTAAAGTGCACTAAAAAGTTGACCAGAAAAAGTGTCAATGATCTGATTTTCGAATATTGAGTTATGCGATAATTTTGCACAGCGGGGTATGTTTTGTGCACAACGTACATGTATAGCTATTGATACATGTATACGAGATTCAGAATACAGGTTTACCCCAATTTAATTTTTGCCCAGAAATGGACAAAATACAATGTATGGGTCCTGCAAACCTTCGCTCTTTTGAAATATACGCTCGTACTTTCCTTCACCCTGTATAACAGTTCGGAAAGCCTGTTAGTTTCCGAGTATGGAACAGATACTTATCGTTAGCTTTTCTTGAGTGTTACCTGGTTTCACTGAAGTGACTCCTTCACCTATGCTTTCCACGGTCCCAGCACCCTCATGACCAATAACGAATGGAAGGGGCTGGGTTGGGAAATTCCCATCCAAGATGTACAAGTCGGAGTGGCATAATCCCACCGAGTGTATCTAGATTTAATCAAAGCGAAGGATGATGCCTTGATAACAATGTTAACATGGACGCATTAAAACGTCAAGAAACTAATTGGATTGCCGAATTCCAATTTGAGCATTTGTTGCTTGGAAACCTTAAACAGTTGGTACGTTATATATTTTGGACCTGATACCGCTCAAAATCAGTCAATTTGAAAACATTGCAGCAAAATGCCCCCATGCTCAAATAATGCGGCTGCAACAGACAATTACCTTAACTCTGATTTCCCCAGGGTGAGGAGGAGCAACTTCGATTGTCTCAATGGAAATTTTTTTGAATTCCCAAACTACTGCAGCTTTGCAGCTAATGGTCTGCAAAGAAATTGTAAGTCGTGTTTAATTGAAGAGAAAGTGCCTAAGTCTATTCATTAACGAACTAAATCTTGGGTTTTGCGAAGAAATTAGTATTTTAAGTAAACATTGACAAGTTCCATGTCATAAACATGTACCACTTTCTCAGTCATCAGGTATTATACGGGTACGATATGGCTAGCATGATGCCTTGAGAATAATTTCAGTCACGTCAACAAGAAGTTCGTGCTCGAAATTCATACATGTGCAAAACAACCATCTCGATCGCATGTCAAAATTCTGTCAATACGTGCCATCCTGTTTAAGGGTCATAATCACGCCACAGGAAATGCCATTTTTTGATATTTTATTCGATTTGATAATTGGTTGGATATACAATATTATTCGTTATGGATATAAATTTTCAATGTTTGACGTGACAAACTTTTTAGTGAATTTTAAAGAAAACACGTAAACATTAAGGGTATTGACAGGAGTTTCAATCTGGAAATGTTCCCAAGTCTTATTTTCGGTGTGTTTCGGTATAGTCCCTACTCCAGTATAGTCTGTATAGTATGAGAAAGTGGGTTTCTCTTAACAGCTCATAGGCTGGCATTGATAGCCTGGCGGTTTTGGGCAGGTATATCAGAAACTGCATTGCTAATTTAGATTAAACAAAAAAAAAATCACAAGGATTTCCTTCAAGTTTCTAGTCAAATACCACTTTCTCAGTCATCAGATATGAGATGGGTACAATACGACTAGTATGATACTATAAGAATAATTTCAGTCACGTAAACGAAAAGTTCGTGCTCAAAATGCATACTTATATTCAGCAAAATATAACCATCTCGATCGTATTGTAACAATGTTGTCATTATGGGCCTGCTTTTTTTAAAGATCATGATCACGCCACAGAAAATGTCGTTTTGAAAACTATTAGATTTGATGACAACTTGGATACACAATCCATTATGGGCATCATTTATTTACTTTTTGAAGTGTGAAAAATTTATTTTAGTGAATTTTAAACAATACACCAAGAATGGTTATTTGCAAAAGTATGGCAATAATAACCAACAAAGTCAGGAGTGTTCCCCAGCCCTTATTTTAGGTGTACTTCGGTATAGTCCCTGCTCAAGCTTAGACTGCACATTATAAGAAATCGGGCTTCTACTTACTGCTCGTAGGCTGGCAGTGATTGCCTGGCAGTTAGGGGCAGGTAAATCAGAAATTGTGTTAGTTTAGTTTAGATTAAACAGAAAATAAAGAATAAATTCCGACAGCTATAACAGGTCTTGGTGTCTTGTATCAATTAATTACAAATTAAATAGTTTTAGTGATGTACATTGCCAAATTACACAAAAGTACCAGGAGGCCGAGCTTTGCTCGATAAAGGAGGGCTGAGGGCTATTTGATACCATTCATTAATAGGGATAACTTTGAATTACAGGGTGTCTACTAAATTTGATATCGAAAATGCCATGCCTTAATTTGCCAGTGCCTACTATAGAAGCATCCTCTGTCATAGTGATGGTATCATCATTAGCCGTGTAAATTTCTTGGCTTTGTCATATATCACCCGAGTTACATTTTCGTCATTGTTATTTTAATTAATCTCTATATGATGCTTTCTCGCACCTAAAACGATAGATTCATCCCGATGTGCCAGAACGTGCCCCTAATTCCAATACAGGCTGGCAATTAACTCGTTGTCGTCCTTACATTAAGTGTTTACTGAATAATCAGTGTGGACTCTCAAACCCCTGAACTAACATTACGATAATTACAATAAAATTATTAATCTCACCACACAATCTGTTTCCTTTTTTGCTGATTAGGCCATATGTATTTTCCGAAATTAAAATTAATGGCCCTTTTTAGTTTTTACATTTAATTTCACTTCAGGCGCTTGCAAATTCGGAAAATTGGACGCGTTCAGCATTTGAACGCATTTTAGACATCTTTATTTCGGATAATTCAATAAACCCCTTAGATGAGTCATCCCTGAGTCGCGACCCAACTAAATCGTTTTTTTTTTCGCATCCGATAACAATAGATTCACCCCATTTCAGCAAAATCCTGAAGCCTGTTTCCGAGATAGGAAATGCAAATATACAAACACACAAACATGCACGTATGCAAAATTAGCGCGCGTAATAATATAAGATTAACATTTTAATTAACATGGCCACTTATGCATCAATTAATATCCAGTTAAGCTGTCCGAAAGTCATTTTCTTTCTTGAACCAGTACATTTTGAATTATACCATCCAGTTTCTTTACAAGTTGTTTTACAATATAATTGTTTGCATCGACTTATTATCATAAGGTATTGATAAACACGTTTGCAGTTGCATACTGCGTGATTTTGCATTAATGCTCTTCTGTTACTCTGACAAGCCCAGTTTTTTCTCCATGAGATGGTAATTTTGTAAAAAAAAAAAACACACACACAAACACACCCACCCAACAACAACACCACCACTACACACCAACGTAAAAGGGTTAATAAGAACCAGAATATACAGGTAAAATGTTAATAATTAGTGTCTCAAACTCGTTGACGCGTGTTCGATTGACAATACAGTGTTACCCAAACCAACTTTAAAATATTTTTTTCAAAGAAGTTCCTTAGTAAGCCAGTCACATCAAAAAAGCTGCTTTTTGATGAAAATGCTTTGTTTAGTACATGTATTTGCATTTTGCGCAATGTATGCCGTCAATACCTCGCAATATATTTGCATATTGCACAACAATGAAATGAAATTAATAAGGTCATTTTTTAAATACGCATATTGTAACCAAGCTTACTTGTCTCTGAAACACAATGAAAATGCACAGCAATAAAAATACTGTGCATTATCAGTTGCCGCATTATACATGCAAATATATTGCTATGCAATTCAAAAAAAACATTTTAGCGTAAAATACTTCACAGGAAATCAATAATGCATTCGCATCGAACGGGTTCAGAAATTTTCAGTTTAACTTTCATTCAAATAGCACAAGCTGATTAAAGAAATCAGTTTGAAATCACCAGATGGAAGGCATCGCATATGAAAAAACCAATGCAGAAGCCTATACTGTATTAAATAGAAAGATTTAAAAAACACTAACCTTTCCAACAGTGCTCATCTTGATGGATAATGATTAAAGTATTTCGCCTCCACAGGAAATAATTCAGTGACAATAACAGATTATCGTGAGCTTCAATGTTGTTTGCTCTTCAAAAAGGAGTCAATAGAACCTAAGAAATGTTGCACTCGCAAATAAATAGTCACCGTGTACATAAACGAAATATATAGTGGGCGGATTGTGGGATGTGCTCTGCCATAATCGTCAATCAAGGTCGAGGAAATCATTAAATCATTGGTTCTTCATTTTTTACAACAGATGGTGTACCGCTTTTGCCCGAATCCTTGAATAGCATCTGAAAATAACTTGTCTGGCTTCTGATAGGTGGGAGCTGAAAACTCCAACAGTATCTGGAAATAGCTTGTTAGGGTCCATAGAGGTGGGATGCTTACAAATGTTATGAGAAATCACGTTTTTCTCGTCAAGGTTAACTTTGTGTATTAGTTTTGCCTAGGCTTCTCCAGAACCCATTGTACAACACTCAGTTAAATGGTCATAAAACAGAACACGCTTCCTGCGTGCTAAATTTAACTAAAATTGCTGGCCAAAGCGTTTTAGTGTAAAGTTGCACATGTGTGGAAACTTGCTTTCAGAAAAAAGGAAAGAAAGAAGTAAATGTATAATCAGATTATTAATTACGGGTAGGCATATCATAGTAAACAACCCCATTTCATTTAAATAAATACCCAATATGTGACTATACAAGTCAAATGAAGGTTAATATTATATACTGAATTAAGTTCGTGCGAAGGCAATCTGGTTTCAATGATGCGTGATAGACACTTAAACACAAGCGACACTTACTGTAGTTACCAAGAACGATATAATTTATTTTCCAATAACGTATTTAAAGTTACAGTGTACATGTAATTTATTAGTGGCATACAAGAAGGCGTCGATTTCTGTGCTTTTATTGTGCGACTAATTTCTAAAGTACCAGCACCATCTACAGCGAAAAGCATAAACGATCTTTAATCAATTAAATCGATGCAATATTCAAATTTAACTTTTTCAAAATTGCTAAAAATCGCAAACATGCTAGCAATATTCTGATTTCAGAATTCAAAAAGATATACTAGTAGGCATCACCACACCCTTGACTAAGGCTCAAAATGTCTGTGCTTGTAGAAAATTGGTAACGTGTCCAATTTTAAAACCAGTTTTGTAGCCAAGGTTAGCACCTGACCATATTAATCATACGAGGTTCGTGATGCCAACATTTACATGCTGTTATTGGAGACAAACTTTATCATGCCTGTTCGAAATTAGAATGGCGTCTGATATCTTATACTTGTACAAGTAAAGGAAAACATCGAATGGGTGCATTGGGGAGATTAATTATTTGTCAAAATCTGGCTACTAATCCTTTCAAACAGTAATCAATTTGCGTATTACTCTAAATTGATTTCAGTCTTTTTACAAATACAGTTGCTAATTTCGGTCATATTACCATTCAAGAATAGTATTACAGCAAACTGTTTTATACTTGTACACGTACAGTATATGTCTATAGCTGTGAACTTCCATCAATTCGGTTTTAGTTCACTCAATTATAAAATGAAGGTTTAAAGCAGCAGTCAAAGGGACATTCAAACGCTTTGCGTCACATTTTTGCAAACCCTTATATCAGGTTTTTTCATTATTTCCAGGCCTCCATGATGAAATAATCATCGCAAAACAATTTTTCGAATTGAGTGATGTAACAGTAGAGCGGCTAGCTCCCAAAGCATACAGGCTCAGCATCCAAGTTAACGGTCGCTTTATTCGGCTCACTACCAATTACAGGCCAACGCCAGGGGGCGCCCGAGAACCGAATGGCATACCAGCCCCGTGCAAAGGGCACGGAATGCCCCGACATGCCGACATGCCAACATACCGGTAACATGTCAATGACACAGTGCCATACGCAGGATTTTATTTCGGGGGGTGCTGAACCACATCTCCTATGAAAAAATTTCGGAATTTTTTTTGT
>JAQGAF010004662.1:0-13809 GCA_034687865.1 Kryphioiulus occultus
CCAATGACTTCAGTCGGAGTACTTCAAAGACTATAGTCTGACACGGACAGTGCCGTACCCAAGGGGGGGGGGCTGAGGGGGCTGCAGACCCTCCCGAAATTTTCAATTTTCGGTAGTAATTTTCTCTACACAAAAAAAAATTCCGAAATTTTCTCATAGGAGATGTGGTTCAGCACCCCCCGAAATAAAATCCTGCGTACGGCACTGGACACGGACTTCAACGATTTTTGCAGTCCCGATTCACTGTGTACGCAATAAAACCTTTTTACTGACGGTGACTTTCTTACTGACCAAGAGTACTTCATCATGAAGTCCATGCATCATGGACTTCCATGGAGGCTTGCTAATAGGGAATTTCCCGTGTACCGCAACATGGAACCTATTTACAAACCGCGATAATTCAGTACGCAAATGCACATTCGCGCAACAGCGGACATGCAAGTTAAGAAAGTCAACGGCATAGACAACGGCTAGACTTCAATTGGGATGTCTGCAAGAAAATGTAAACAGTTCGACTGGCATTCCAACTCAGTAGCAAAGCAAATTGTTGTTTATAAAACCAAACAATCTTTCTGTCAGACATCCGTCTACGGCCAATTTTTTTTTTTGGGGCAAATGTTGGAATGCGACTCATCGTCCATGGAGTCAGTGTGTCTGGAACAGAACATTTAACAACAGCCCAACAATTTGAATGGTCTTAACAGCACTGGTGCAAAAGTGGTGAAGACGTTCTGCTGCTGGCCACTGGTCGCCCATGGCTCAATTCAAAAAGGCCAGTTTTTTGGGTTTGAAAAATGCCTTTTTTCTCACGAAATCTTTAACCCTGTTGCTGCTTGACCGCTTATCTGGACGTCCGTCAGTAATTGGATGGCGGCGAGCCACGGGCCATGGCTGCCGACAGAACTTCCGAAGTCCTGTTAATAATATTTTGAAAATTGGCATTTTTTGTGTGTGGCTTTTTTCAAAAATAACGTCCATGCAATTGCAATGAGCGCCATAATTTAGCCTTGTCACGACAGTCGGAGGAACTTTGGGCTGAAATGCACCATTTCGGACATGCTTATTAGGCCGTTTCCAAGAACCAATCAAAACGGAAGCGTGTTTCAAGCTTTTGCATTTTTCATCAATATTTTTGATCCCAGCCACGCGAACACGTGCACGCGTATCTCCTGCAGGATTGCCAGTAAAAAATGGCACGTTTGGAATGTAGACTGCAGTGAAGCTTAGCACTTGTCATTTCATAATGGCACTAATGACATAATGGAATACGGTACAAAGAACAACCTCATGTACATGAAAGCATTTGAGAGAAATTGACGTTGTCGGAAAAGTCTGATTCTGGTGAAAATCTGGACAGTTGTAACTGGCATGTTGAATATTTTGAATTGTGATTACTGAAATATTGATAACATTGGCATTTGGTAACTGCCATCAGGCAACTGAAATGTTGAAAATATCGACATCTCTAAATGAGATGTTGACTAATATTGGCATCTGATACCTTGTGATTTTGGAAATAGTGACATTTGGGATCTGAGATGTTGAATAATATTGACATCCGGTAATTTGAGATGTTGGCATTGTGTAACTGAAATGTTAACAATTTTGCAATTGATTAACTTAAGATGCCATTTCATAACTGAGACGCTGAAAATATTAACATTATGTGAGAATTCTGCCACTTGAAATGTTGAAAATATTGACATCAGTAATTGAAATGTCTCAAATGCCGACATTATTAAGCCGTTATGTTGAATGATATTTACATCTGGAACTGAAACTGCATGTTGAATTCATTGACATTTTGTAATTGAAATGTTGAAAATAGTGACATTTGGTGACCGTGATGTTGAAAATATTAACATTTGTTAACTGAAATCATCTGACTCAAATGTTGCAAATACTTGCATTCAGTAACTGAAAAATTTAAATTATCATTTTGTGACTAAAATGTTTGAAATATTCACACCTAATTACTGAAATGTTTAAATTATTGGCATTTCGGAAATGAAATGTTGCTTATTTTGATATTTGTGGCATCGCATGACTGATGTTGAAAATATTTAATGAATTGAATTGAAGTCACATTCTGTAACTGGGATGTCTGTAATGTTTAAAATATCGGCATTTTGCAACTGCAATGTTGAAAATATTTACATTTTTTCTGAAATGTTGAAAATAGGCGTATTGACATTTTGTGACTTATTATTTTCAACATTTAGTTTCAACATTCTGTCACAGTATACTGTATGTCGTATAGGCCTATTATTGTAGGATGATTTCGGGTCACTAACAACTGTTATTAAACTAAGAAGCTTTCTATGACTATTGAAATATGAATTTCCTGAATTAATTAGCAATGGGGGATCATAATTAGCATGAAGTTTGGCTGGTTTCAATTTCCAGCTAGGTCTGTCTGGACACTTAATTTGTCTGGTCTGTTAACCGATAGTCAATTAGATGTGTGGGTAACAAATTACGTTCATGGTAATTGTAATTTGAGACTGCTATTTGCATATTCATCATTATCCAATTATACAAGTGCGTGATTGTGGATGCAAATGATGTTTTTTTTTAAATTTCAAAGTGATAAAGGCGAGTGCCTATATCTTTAACGGTTTTCTTAATAGACAGGCGCCAGACACTTGTTTTCGACTGTTTAAACAAATAACAAAGGACAACGGCATTGCTTACTAATCATATCCACAAAATTCCCTTTCGAATTAATAAACACTGTCAGCATGCGTTGAAAGTCGTGCCCTTATAGTGCCATGCACGTTTGGGTCACCCTGTATAACACATTCCACTTGCAGGATTTTTATTATGGGAAGCATGTGGTTAGATACGTTTATGAAATTATAATTAGTTAATAGTGGACCTAATACCCCGCAATTAATTTGAAATAGTCCTGCTTCCTAGAATTTAATTTATTGCTATTTTTTTCTCTTGCATATGCACAAAAAGTTTGATAAAAAATGATTGAAAAACTACCTACCCCTGGAGGTTCTTGTTGCGTTTTTGGGGGTCAAGTAGCTTGGCTTGCCTATGACAAACTATATATAAAGGGATACAATTTTGCACTAATTTTGTTGACTAATTTCATGATTATACGTTTCTGTAGTGTAATAAGATGTCTGCCAGGTCATGTAAAGAATTGGGCATTACAAGCATGTAGGTCACTTACCAAAAGATGGCACGAAATGAACCCTAATTCTGATATTTAGTATCAATTTAATGAAATATTCATGTATTCTGGCATAGTTTGACATGCTGTCAATCACATTTTTAAAAAAAAAAACACCTAAACTATCTTTTCCTGAAAAGGCAGATAAACTGAAATGCAATGGCTAAGACTGATTTCATAAAGTATGTAAATCTTGGTGACTGCCAACCTGGAAATCTCAGAAATTTTATTTTCAACCTGGGAAACCTGAAAAAGTTAATTTGATTTGAAACTGATTTGAACTTTGATTTGAATTTGTTTTTTTAATCTTCAAAGTTGCAGTATTGGTGATCTGTTTTTAAAAAATATTGCCCAGTATTCCCTTCGTTTTATATATTTTTGAAAGGCGTTTAAATGAACTGTACAGAAAATCTATTATTTGTGGTAGTTATTTCACCTATGTATGGCGTATCTATGATTTTTAACACAATCTTGAAAACTCAAGGAATTTCTTATTCAGAAATTAATAGTAATCGTGTAGATGACGAAAATGGCAAGCACCCTGTATGAGGTACCACCCATGCACGCACAACCTGTCAACCAAATTATGAATAGCTTATCTTCCTTGCATCTAATTTCCCCTCTTGTATAATTTTTAAACTGTCAATCATAATTTTATCATGTGCACGTCTAGCTACCCTCTGCAGCTATTTTATTTTGGTTGCACCCTAGTAATTAATTTGGAGAAGATTAACTTTATAACGATACGTTTGATCCTTAAGGAAGACTTTTGTTACACTGAGGGTGGTAAACTATGTTTGGCTATACATTTTTATCCAGTAGTTATGTTGGGCACAAATAAGACATTCAACTAGATATTATGCAGATTGCCATGCATGTTAATTAGATACAAGAACTACCCCATACATGTAATGGAGACTGTTGTCTGGCAGCCCTAGTAATGTTTAAATATGATTGCCAATGATTTTATGCAAAAATATGGCAGTTTTCCTTATAAAATTTGTCCCGGTAACAGTACCGGTTATTTTAAAAACATAATAATTATTAAAAATAACCATATTAACACATACATGTCACTATATAGTTATGGTCTAATCAGCAATAAATACTGTATATGGCATATTTTGCAAAAGTTTGACGATTTTTCATGCAAAACTTGCTTTTGGAAAATTGGTCAATTTACAAATACTGACTCCACTAAGCCCGGGAATCTCCTTTTTTACTTTTGAGGTTTTATGCTTAAACTTAATATTTCTCGCAGGATGGCAAACAAGTCCTATACTGTTTAATAGAACTTCAACTAGTCCTTATTCCTAAAGTCCTTTATTCCTAAATAATATTTCTAAATAAATCCTAAATGATATATTCAAGAAGACAAAAGTTGCCAATGCGATCTAGAGCAAATTTTATTCATTTTAAATGTTGAAGTTGCCCTTGTCTGGGCAACAATTCACAATTTTCTTTTATTATTGTATTAATCTATAAAGGTAAATATATAAAGAACTAACGCATTCTAAAAAGTTACCTTTTCAAATATCTAAAATAGTGCTACATTTTACTCTAAAAGTCCTATAAAGTCTTCAATTTCAAAATACTGCATTTGTTTGCCACTATGTTCGGGACATGTTGGTATGCCCAGCACAAAGTGGCAATGCGATATTTTTAAATTAAGGACTTTTTAGGACTTTTAGAGTAAAATGTATCACTACTTTAGGATATTTTGAAAAGGAATATTTTAAAATGCAAATAAAGTTCATTATTTATTCATCTTTGTAGAATAATTCAATAATAAAAGAAAGCTGTGTACAATTTTGGACCTTTAAAAAACTTATTATTACGTCGACTTTAACTGTCTTAAGTTAAATTTCATCGAAATGCCTGCAATTAATCTGGTGAAGTCTGAAAAATTTATTTTTGTAGGTATACATTTTCGGCCACCCTGTAGCGATGACGAAACAGCATTCCCACCAGCGTAGTTGCCAAGCACGTTTTCTTAGGCCTCCCCATAAAAAACCCTAAAATTGGCATATTTTGTGCATATAATTTCCTTGCAAAAACAGCTTAATTGCAGCCTGGACACACAGGTTAACATGAGGCATGATGCCCAGCGAAAGGCAACTGCTTTGGACGTGCTTATTAGGCTTGTTCCTAAAAGCAGCCCGGGTTGGAAATTAGATCAGTCTAATACAATCATCTACAATCAGTTTTTTGCGTTCTAATAATAAGCTGATAATTTTGCCCGACTTTGATGTTCGTACTTAAGCCCCCATTTGCGAAATCGCATTATTACGCCTGTGGGCTTTGGCGAATAATAAATGGCTGCTTGCGATGCAAGCGGAAAGCAAAATGAACCAAGTTAGTGGAATTTTGTGGGCACACAAAATATCTGTGGTTATGGTTGTGAGGAGCTGGTTGAAAACTCCTAACATCCTATATGTAGGCATTTTTTCTGAAGAATTTGTAGCAAAATATGATTTATTGGCAGGAAATTGGCGTGGTTCCTGACATGCTTCCTGGCCAAACTTTCCGATGCCAACGTTTGTGATACATACATGTACCTGTACAATGCATGTACATGTACATGCACATTAAAGCGTATTTGACATAAAATTGTTTTAACATGCATTTGTGCATGTTACAACCAAAACATCGTATAGAGAGCACCAGCAAATATTGGCAATTGGTGTTTTTCACAAAAAAGTGTCACAAAAACAACGTAAAGGTTAAACAAACAAATATCATTTAAATAGCAGCAATTAAATTAACTAATCATGACAGTTTAGTTTGTTTAAATTGACATGGTTTACAATAAACAGCAAAAAGTGAAAAAGTATTGGCAATGCATTGCAAAAATGCAATGGATGAGACGTTCAATGTGTCCTCTTCCCCAAATATCCTTACAGACTTCTGGTAGTCCTGATATAATCACTAAAATGAAGATTTTCAATGCTATACCGTATCCCATACAGTCCCAAACATCAGCACTGCTACCATTTTACATAAAATTGTTTTAACATGCAGTTGTGCATGTTACATCAAAAATATATGTGGTCATGGTTGTGAGGAGCAGGGTGAAAACTCCTAACATCCTATACATTATATATGTGCATTTTTTAAGAAGAATTTCTAGCATAATACGAATTGTTAGCAAGAAATTTACATGGTTCCTGACATGTTTCAATATACTGTCTACGTCTGATATCTTCCAATTTGCTTGACGTTGGCATGCCAAACTTTCCTACATGCTTATGCCAACGTTTCTGATACATTAGTGTACATTACATTAAAGCGTATTTGACATAATATTGTTTTATCATGCATTTGGGAATGTTACACCCAAAGTATCTGCTGTTATGGTTGTGAGGAACAGATTAAAAACTACTGAAATCCTAGGCATTATTTTCTGATGAATTTCAACGAATTATGAGTTATTGGCTAAAATAATATGTAATATGCTCCTATTTGCTTGACTTTGGCAACTCAAACTTCCCTGTGTCAACTTTTGTGATACATGCATTAAAGCGTATTTAACATCATTGATTTTAACAGCTTTTGTGAATGATTCCCAAGGCTTAACGTACCTTGTTTTAAACATGACAGGGCTCTATTATGGTATGTGCCCTGCTGCTGCCCCCTCCTTCCTTTTTCTTGATAACTGTACTGCAAACCACTTGTTTTGACCCTTTGGATTGTTTTGGACTTCTTAGCGAGGTCCTAAAAGAGGATCATGAAAATATCCCTAAATAGGCTATGGGCAGAATTTAAAGGAATCTTTGGACGTTCAACTTCTCAGTTTCCCACTTGTGTTGATTTAATTCTAAGGAAGGAATAGTCTTATCTTGGAATGTATTGTTGACGTCAGGGTATTAATAACTGCAAATCTAATCAACGATCTCATTGGTAATAACATAAAACTACTTAAAAGCACCTGGCGGCGCTGCAACTAGTAGACTTTTCTCGCAATTTTTTTATTATTATTGATGAGTAACTCGTGATGGTATTTGGCAAGATTATTAGCAGTCTGAAAAAAATCACGTATTTGATAGCACTAAATATTCCATGTGTATAGATCAATAAATAACCGTACAAAGATTATCCTTATAGTCACCCTTAATTCCAAATTTGCCATAAATATATGTACATGTAATAAAAATTGCAGATAGAAATAGCGAAAAATTCTGGGAAACATCATATATATATTCTAATTAGTGTGCAGGAAAGAAAGTAATTATTTTTCGATTTGTCATATTCATGCAGTTGAGAAAATTACTGAGAACAAACCAGTCAATTAACATAAACAAAAAACCGCTCATAATTACCACACGTTAACTCCCTAATGAGGCGCCATGACTGCTAAGGGCGCCACCTATCTGTTGTTGCCATATATAGAAAGAAGAAATTTTGGTACCCATATTTAGATTTTTTTAATGGCCAAGAAGTTGAGGCAAGACTTGAATACTTAATTTCAACCCTCAAGCCCAGTGGCTCCATTTCTCAAGGAGAAAAAATAATGTATTTTGCCATAAAAACCATGGTGATGGACATGTCAAGATCTGCAGACCGCAGAAGTTTAATTTTTCAAGATTTAATAAATCGATATTTGATGGGGATACTTTTCTCACGCCACGCACTGCTAATTGGCCAGGGGTCACGTGCTGGACATTTGTCTTACATGTAGGTCCAGCCTGGCTGATCGTTATCAACACGGATATAAATCAGACATTGCTTATGACTAGATTCTGAACTCATATTTCATTGTTTTAGTGCTCTGGTGATGTGCTATGCAATGGTTGATTTAGATCACCTTCCATAAATATTTGTTTCAGATGAATAATGAGTGATTTTGTTAACAGCATAACCTTATTGGAATAACAATAGAATGGTGATGATTTTGAAAAATGTGGGAGATAGAGTACCTTTAGACATGGAAAACCTGTGTTGTCAGGGAAATTGGAAAGTTCTGGAATGTCAGGAATCTTTAACAAATCAATAATGCATCAGGCGACGACCAGCAATGTTGGGGAAGCAATTAGTAATAAAATTGACAATTTACAAAATCTAAATTTGCTGTTCCTTATGTAAATTTGTCAGGGTACCCCCAGACGTGGAAAACCTGGAATTGTCAGGGAATTTGAAATTGTACTTCCATAAATACATGTAGGCTTATTTGTTTCATATGAATAATGAGTGATTTTGTTAAAAACATAAACGTATTGTAATTCCAATAGAATGGTGATAATTTAGAAAAATGTGGAGATAGGGTACCTTCAGACCTGGAAAACCTGTATTGTCAGGGAAATTGTACAGTTCTGGAGGGTCGGAGAAATTGGACGGTTCTGGAAAGTCGAGGATATTTAACAAATCAATAATGTTGACAAGCAATTTTGCGGAAGAAATTTATAATAAAATTTCCGATTTAAAAAAAACAAATTTTCTGTTTTTTATGTAAATTTGTCAGGGTCCCCCAGACGCGAATCCTGGATGTGACAGGGATTTTGATAATGCCTGGAAAAGTCATGAAAAATGGCTTTACTTTGAAAATGTCAGGAAAATCGAACAAGGCAATAACAAATTTTGCATATAGCTAGTTATTGGTTAACATAAATATCAAGAGATGACAAGACATTTTGTGAAATATATTTATAATGAAATTATCAGTTTAAAAACAACTTATCTAAATTTGCTGCTTATGGAGAATCGTGTTCTATGTACTGTTTATAAACTGTATAATAAGCAATATAACATTCCTTACATTGAAATATGTCACAATTTTGCAGTTTCAGTGTTCTGGGAGATGAGGGAAATTTGTTTAAGGAAAGTTGAAAATTTGATATCTAGGAAAATCCTGCAGGAGGAAACTGATGTAACGATAGTTGGGAATGTTTGAAACTTTCGGTTTACAATGTTTCAGTTTTAAACATATTCCCAACTATTTATAATAAATTATCGGCTGAATTTATAAATTTATTAAACAAGTGAAGCACTGACAATTTCTCATTCTAGATATAATAATCTTTAGAGCAAAAGTATGTTCCGCAATTTTTTGCGTGAAAAATCCCCAAAATTCAAAATCTCAAGTTAACATGCTGTGCTCGTGCAATCTCGCCTTCTGGTCTGTTTTAATGAGGGTTATCTGGGTGACCTCAGGGAAATTAATAATTTGGGACTAACTCCAATAATTGCGCACGTTTTGAACTAAAGTTTGACAGCTTGCTTTAGTCCCAATTAGACACTGAAAAATTCGGCCAAATCCAAACTTCTAATTGCTGAGAAAAATGATCGCATTTGGTACTGATTTGATTGACACCTAACTTGAGGCTGTGCTGATCCACTTGAGTGAACTTGAGGCAAGCAATTTTCACTTCAAATTACCTCTTCCTTCTGAAAATGACGCCATATACATGTAGTTGAATTTGGCAATCCTCATATTTTGCAAAATGTTGATTTCTGTTTAGGGGCCTCAATGGAAAACATTGTGAAAAAAACTGTAAGTCAGGGAAAGTCAGGGATGTTCATATATGACTGGAAAATTTAGTAGCAGAATAATTTTTATTGGTAAGTCTCAATGCATTTGAAAAGCTGTATTTGTGATCTACTTTTTCTGAGAAATTATATGAAAAATCCACCAAAATGCATTTTGTGATTTCTTTTCAAAAAAATGTTTAAAAAAAGATTGCCATTAAAATGCATCTAAATTCCAATTACATTTAGTAATTTTTTTAAAACCTATGAAATTTGTTGTTGAGACCATTGAATCCCAATTACTGCATTTTTGCATACTTTTTTTTCCTTTGAAATGCAGTATAACTGAATTTAGCAAAAAAAATAATAATAATGTAAACTTTGAGATTTTTTTTTAAAATTGATACATACAACAATTTGATAATGATGAGTTTTTTTTTTCAAAAATTGATACAACAATTTGATAATGATAATTGCATAAATAAGCTTAGTATATGAAATTATACTTTTGCTAATTTGATCGATTTGATAAGTAAATGTGCAACTATAATTGGATAAAAGTAGGCAATAACATTATACGGTGCTTAGCACATTTTTGTATGGGTCTAAATTTATTAATGTTGCCTACAGCTTTTCGTCATTATTAATAATTTTTAATATTTCAAAAGAAAACAGTTAACAAAAAGCAGTATTAGTGATGTTTTAAACAACAAACTCTGTTTTTGTAAACTAAATTACAAGAAATAATAAATGTTAGATGTTTTTTGATGACACTTGTTTTTTTATTTGAAAACCAGGCCACCAATTGGGCCTTCATTTCCCATCTGACCTGGGTCATTACCAGCACTAAAAAATAAATGGATAAACACTTGACTTATCCCTTTCTGAAATAAAAAGGTGTTAAATTCGAAAAAATGTTCGTTTTCAATTGTCTGGAAATTTTGCACTAAGTGTCTGGGAATGTTGCAATAAGTGTCTGCGAATGTTGCAGTAAGTGTCTGGAAATTTGGCAACAAGTGCATGTCTGGAAATTTGGCAACAAGTGTCTGGAAATTTGGCAACAAGTGTCTGGAAATTTGCAACAAGTGTCTGGAAATTTCATTCAAGAGGCCACCCTGCCTAGCTGAAAACTGATCTTTGATGTAAAAAATTGTGGATTTTTTAATGAACTAGGAAGGACAAGACAGTTGGGGGTCAGTACCATCGTTGTCATCAATTGCCAAAACAAATTGATATAAAAAATAGCGTAAGAATGCAGTGGATAATGATTGGTTAACGTTTGACATGTGCAGTAGCTTAGAACATTTCAATCGAACGAATGTTACCCACTTCATGCATGGGAATCTGAGAATCCTTGTGATAATAGGCTGCTTTTTATTTTGGTTAATCAAATTTTCCCTTCTTTGACGTTGTTAATAATAGGATGTTTTTGTGCTCTACCTGGATCCTTTCTTGAAGTGATGCTATGGCAAATTGGCTTTGTTTTTTGGATCACAGACTGTGTTCTTCCACGTAAACGGACCGTGAAAACTATGATTAAATGCTAAACTCACCTTTTATTAAACCTTTGAAGGCCTTCTGCATGTCAAGGTTGATGGACCCGGCTGCTGAAAACCTACTAAAAACGGTATAACGAATTGACGGTGCCATCATCTTGTAGAAAAACTCAACGTATCTGTTTCTCAGTGCATCTCAATTATTTGCACCCTGGCTTAGCATTTCGAAAACGATTTTCTCATGGGAATTTGTCGGGCTTTGTACTGTATGTCGACCTATAAAAAGTTTTTTTTAAATTTTCCAATTAATCAAATTGGAAAAATGTCCCATAACAGAATACTGAGTCTGATACTCCTTGTATTTGCATTTTGATTAGCCTATTTCTCCTTTAATCTGCATCCTGTTGAATTTCTTACTCCATTTATCAGCTTCCTGTTGGATCTCTTACTCTTTTTATCTGCATTCTGTTGGATCTCTTACTCCTTTTATCTGTTTTCTGTTGGATCTATTATGCCCTTTTATCTGCATCATTTTGGGTTTGTTGCACATTTATCTGCGTCCTGTTGGAACTCATACTCATTTTATATGTAGCCTGTTAAATTTCTTACTCATTTAATCTAAAATAGGCCAACGTTAAAAATTCCACAAACAAACAAACAAACTCCTTTTATCTGCATCCCATTTGGCCTGGTACATCTTTTATCTGCCCCCTACAACGATAAATGGTATTAATTTGGGAAGAAATTTCATTAAATACTGTATAATGAAGATTCCCCTTAATTTTGGTAATTATAATCTTAAAAAATAGCAAAGAAATTGTAAATAATTGCACTACATGTTTTTAGTTGAAACTCCTCATTTTTTAGTTTATCAAGTCTTAAAAGCTTGCAAAACTGCTGAATTTAGAACTACATGTATGTAAAGAAAGCGAAGGTTTTTTTTGGTTTTCTCTGAAGTGAAAAAGGAACATGCATTTCACACTTTCCAAGAAGTGAAAACAGTTTTTATATCATTTCGAAAACGTAATGTTCTTGTATTTTCCAAGATGTAAAAAAGTCCTTTTATATTTTCCTAAACGTAAATTCTTTTATATTTTCCAAGAAGTGAAAATTCTTTTATTTTCAAAGACGTGGGGAAAGTTCATTTGCATGTTGCAAGTGGTGAAAATGTTTTTTTACTATCCGAAAAGTAAAAAGTTTATTTTCCAGAATGTGAAGTCTTTTTTGTGTGATTTCCAAGAAGTGGAAATGGATTATTTTTCAGTTGCCAGTGCACCACAAAAGATTAGACTTACAAAGAAGAATATTCATTTTTTGTTAAAAAAAATTCGCACTTACTCCACTGGGGGGCGCTAGCAGTATACTAGCGAGCTAAAACATATTGAATCTTTTGCAGATTTGGAATTTGACTGTATAGCAATATTTTGACAGGTATGGCAGCGCTCGAGGAGTTTTTATGACATGTTTAACATCATTTTTTCAGACCAAAACAAAAAAATCCTTCGTGCTCCCCACACATCTGGCTGTCGGAAGAATTTAGGCTATTTTCCCATCACCCTGTCCTGACGCGTGCAATACAGGTAGTGGGAATTCCCCTGACGGTAGACTGGGACACTGCGGGGTGTCTTCATTTGTGTTCCATAAAAAAGAATGAAGCAAACTGGTGGAAAAACATGAGACTTTACACATGAAGCCATCATTAGGTTTTGATGGACAACCTTCGACCTCTGGTGGGATACATTGCATTCAGGATCCCATTTACAGTTTTTATACATTTTTTCAAGAAGAATTTATGCATAACATGAAACATGGGAAGGTGGCCCAAGTTACTTTACCATGCATTCTCTTTACCACGTTATCTGAATTAATTTAAGCCTTTCAATTGAAAATTTTAAATAGGATGAGGTAAACATGAGAACCTAAGATATTGCCATCATATGGCTTCTGTTCGAAGCTATCAACGCCGTCAAGGTTTCAAATTATTCTGAACTAAACCTCATAGCTTGTTTATGGTTCGTGAAATGCATGGGAAGATAGTATATAAAATATCCCACATTGTTGTATTCAAAAGCGTTCCAAAAGAGAATGTTCACTGTTATTATGTCATCACAAATGTTATTACAATATGAATTTAAGTGGTTTCTCATACATTATTGACCAATGTGTTATTTTTTCTTGTAGTTAACATGGAAAGGCGTCCGCATTTGAAGTTGACCGGAAGTAGCATGCTCAAGCATTACAATGTATCTGTTGGAAGATGTTCAAGATACGTGCATCCTGTAGGAAGATGTTCAAGACACGTGCATTCTGTTGGAAGATGTTCAAGACATGTGCATTCTGTTGGAAGATGTTCTTCAAGACACGGGTGGAAGATGTTCAGCAAGACACGGGTGGAAGATTTTCTGTTAGACACGTACATTCTGTGGAAAGATGTTCAAGACTTGTGCATTCTGTGGAAAGATGTTCAAGACTTGTGCATTCTGTGGAAAGATGTTCTTCAAGACCCGTGCATTCTGCTGGAAAGTGCTCTTCAAGACATTTGCATTCTGTTGGAAGATGTTCTTCAAGACACGTGCATTCTGTTGAAAGCTGTTCTTCAAGACACGTGCATTCTGTTGAAAGCTGTTCTTCAAGACACGTGCATTCTGTTGAAAGCTGTTCTTCAAG
>JAQGAF010004663.1:0-13808 GCA_034687865.1 Kryphioiulus occultus
TCACACTGAATTGGTACAAGGATTATAATAATTTGCAACAATTCTTCAATTGTTTAGGGTATTTAGGACTTTTAGGAATTGTTTGCCACCATGTATTTAGGACTACCTCAAAAATATAGGAAATATAGAAATCACTTTACAGGCTTCCGTTTTCACGCTGGCCACATCGCCGCATGCAGCAAAACTTACCGGGAACGGCTCCGGTGCTTCCTGGATGACGAATCCCTCGATGACGTGTGTCAGCACGTGCGGCTTCACTATGGCTTTCTGCGGCTGGTTCTCCTTGACCTGGTCTGAGCCCATGAGTGCGCCACCGACGTGCGGTGGTAGCATCGGCTGCGGCTCCTGCTGTCCCACCACGGCCGAGGTGGGTCTCACCGTGCTGGAATGCAATGGCACAGCACCTGCGGCGGGCTCCTTGAATGCGGTCTCGGGTCCGCTGCCCACCGTCCTCATCTTGGACGGCGGCACCACGACCGCGTTGCTGCCCAGCGGCTTGGGCATGGCGGCGAGCCGCATCTCGCCATTGTTTGGGTTGCCATTGCCGCCGCTGCCGTCGCCGTTGGTTTGTTCGGTGGTCGCGGGTTCTGGCATCACGGCCATCATCTGGGGCATGGGGCTGCCGTTAGCCGCAATGCCGTTGTTGTCCTTGTTCCCTTGAGAGTTGACCATGCCCGACATGGGCGAAGAGCGGGCATCCGCAACCTCCTGCCCGTTGCTGCCGGCAAGCTGCATGCCGCTCATGGCCGGCTTGATGGGCACGACGTTGACGCCGCTGTTTGGCACATCCGAAGTTACGGCCGGCAAAACCACTTGAAGAACACAGGAAAAAATAAAGGAAATATTCAAATGTTTGCAAATGTTTCAAGCGTAAATCATATATGGGTGAATTTTTCCTCTAAGAAATTTGTTCGCTTGCGGACATTGGTGTTTACGGGGTGACTGGCAGAATCTTCAATACAATTTAACTTATATTTACCAGACACTTTCAGGAAAATAACGAACATTTCCAACAAATTTAACTAATTTTTTTGTCAAACAGGATCGAGCATTGCGTTTGGCCAACCATTTTTTAAGGTTGCTTTTTAAATATACATAGTCATCAATTCGTTTGCACACTATTATCTTCTTTCAAGATTTCAATGTATCGAAAGGAATCAAAACCCTGTTATGATCACGAACAGGGTCACGGTGAGCCGTAAAAGGCCCAGGTGAGGTGGGAAATGTGGACCTATTTCAAAAGTCGAAGGTGAAACTTCAAATAAAACTATATCACGAAACGATGGATTTTTCGACCAAAATTTAAAAAATAATAGTAAAATTACTAATCGAGGTAATGCTAAATTGGTGTTAAATTTAATATCGATGTTTAAGAGAATGCCGTAGGCGAATTTTGTTTTAATTCGACCAAAAGTGGATTTCAAGTGTATTTTCATTTAAACGATTTTTAAGACAACGCATTATTTTTAAGATTCCTATAAACATTAGTCTACAAAAGAGCGCTGCCGGAAATTAAAAAAACTGATAAAATAATCAAATTTTAGTACGTTGTTTATGAGATTAAGGACCTGAATGGAGGGGAATTCCTCAGTTTTAAGCTGGATTTCTTGCGAAATTCATTTCCAATTAATTTTTCACATAACATGTCATTTTACCCAATTTTTCACATTTTCCACACAATGGTATACATTTTCACATTTTCCACACTATTTCATCCTGGCCACATGCCTGTAAAGGCAAAAAAACCACGAACCTGGTGTAGTTTCATGGCATTCAAGACCCGACTTACATTTCATGATTTCCATGACCGGTAGACAACTTGTTAACAGTCAAAACCATTGCGCCGCAGCAAATTTATAGACATTATACGTGTACATGAATTTCACCGGTTTTTCCAGGTTTTCCAGACAACTAAGTCACCCCGTCATTTAGGAGCCACACGACTATACACGGCCACTCACCGCTTTGTTGCTGATGCTTGGCGTTGTTTTGCTGCTTGCCGTCCATTTGTACAAGTTTCATTTGGATGGGCGTATGTTGAGACGTCAGGATGATTTTGGTTTGGTTTGCGGCGTCCGCCTTGTGTTGGAACGGAATGGCCGTTGCGCCAGGGTAGGGCGACACTCGGTTTCCGTGCGCTTTCGACCTCTGCTTTAGCTGCACGGGAGAGAGTTAAGAATATATTTAATGCACAAAACCGGCGTTTCTAAAGCAGGGTTCATACCAAAATTTGCAACTCAATTTCCCCGACTTTTATCAAATAAAAAATATCACGTGTAAGAAAAATTAACTTTTTACCACACTTTCCCAGTCACGTTGGAATTCTCTTCCAAAGGATAGCCTTAAGCTTCAAGAAATTCAATTTGACAATGATGTCTCAGTGGTACCCACCGAATCTTAATTTGGGTTCATGGACTACATCCCCCTACCACATGGCATTAAATTACTGACAGTAGGGTACTGAGTTGAATTGAATTGAAGTACGTGTAACTGATATTTTTAAATTTTTTCACGAGCATATATCTGAATTGTTTCACAATTTTCATCTAAAATTTTTGGAAAAAAAATCGCATTTTCGTTCGCCGCGGCCCCGCGTTTATGTTCGAATTGAGAACGCCGTAGGCAAATTTTCTACGAAAACTAGACTACAAAAAATTCTAAAATAAATGATACGGGTGTTAATATTAACATGGTAGCAATGCCGGCAAATTAGCATTTAAGGAACGCCATAGGCGAAATTTGTAAAAAAAAATGTAGTCCTAATGCAATTTTGAAGACATTCATATAGAAATATTAATATTCGAAAGAATACTGTAGGTCCTTATTTGTTTTAAAAAAACTCGACCAGAAATAACAGATTCCATATAAGCAGGCGAAATTTAGAGAAAAATCACATCTTTTAGACAGTATCCGCTATATTTTTCATTGCCACGGCGATTCGCAGCAAAACTGTTTCCTTGACCAACCCAAGAAATTGTCCCTCAATTTGATCATATTTCTACAATGGAATTTAGCTAGTTTTTTTAAAAGGGAACGCCGTAGGCGAAATTTTTGAAAAACTACTGGAAATAACGCATTGCAGGTGTAATTTATAGGGTGTTTTTTACAAAAATAAATTGAAAATTCAAAATATTTTTGAAAGTTTTCCCTGACTCGCACCTGACTTTCCCTGACTTTTTGGGCAAAATGTCCACAATTCCCTGACGGTATAAATCCTGTAAAGGCAGCTCTACAGCTGATATCTTTCCGACGAGACTTCTTGTGAGTCAAAAACAAAAGTTCACCTGCGGCCTAGGATGGAAAACGCCGTGGTTCATCGTGTTCGTCTGCGTGGCGACCGAGCTCGCCGGCCTAATTGGTGCCACGGTGCATGGCAGGATGCTGAGCGTCTTCGTGCCGGCAGAATTGGTTTGGACCTTCGGCTGGATGTTCGGAGCAAGCTCCAGGGTCTGGAAGCACATGACGGGATACTAGGGTACATTTTAAATGTTTAGAAACACGTCGGTTAGTGAAGATGAAAGCAATTTGAATGCTTTCGCCATCCAAATTGCTTCCCGGGGGGAAGGGAAAGAAGAAACGGGATTGAAATAACAACAGGTGTGTGTGGGAGCCAGTGACCATCGTCGCTGCTTGCTGATGCAAAATTCAGGGTGTTAGAGAGTCGTAGGCGTGCGCTACCTTAACGGTAATTTGAACGGTAAGGTTCATCGGCATGATGATATTTTTGTCACGTTTTTGAATTTGTTAAAAAAAATACATAGGGTTTGAGATTTGCAGGGTTGACGTTGAACTTTCAAGCAAAATGACTTTCGTCTTTTTCTTCACTCATGATTTTTGCTCGTCAACAGTTACATGAAAGATCCGTGCCTTGGTTCGTAAAAACACCGATCACAAATGGTGAAATTTGATCACGGTGACTGTTAATTTCTGAAATTGAAATTCCCCGAGTTTTCCAGGTTTTCCAGGGTTCACACATATATTTTAATGATTAAGTGAGTGCCGCAAAACAATATTTAGTAATACTAACAAGGAAATCCTGCAGGAGAAATTTTTAAATATCAGATCACAAATGGTAGCTTTCTGTCAACGTTAGCCAACCAAACATATCCCGATGACAGATTTTACGAACATTTTGAAAACTACCAGGCATAATGGATTTTTGACAAATTTTGCTCGCAATGTTTTTCTTAGAAATAATAATGAAAGAAACTTGAGGGATTTTTATAAAGAAGAAAAGTGAATATTTCAGTAATATTAATTTTGAAAGAAATCAACTTTAGGCATAATC
This sequence comes from Kryphioiulus occultus, assembly GCA_034687865.1. Classification (NCBI taxonomy): domain Eukaryota; kingdom Metazoa; phylum Arthropoda; class Diplopoda; order Julida; family Julidae; genus Kryphioiulus; species Kryphioiulus occultus. The sequence goes on from JAQGAF010004663.1 coordinate 4,289, forward strand.
TCCCAAGAATGTTTTCCAGAAATATTAGCAGTAAAGGCAGTACTGATGGCAATTTCGATATTTTAAACTAAATTACCAAACTGCATAAAGTAAGATTAACTTAGTTTAGTTAGTTCAGAGTTTTAGGGAAATGGTGGAATTGATTATCAGACTCAATCATTTTCGTGACGATTTCTCAGAATCATAACGAACGAACACAAAAAAATACAATTTTGATAATGAAAAATTACATCGTTCAATTTCAATTCAAAACACCTTGAGATTTCCAGGATTTCCAGGTCGAATATAAAATTCCCGGAGGTTTCCAGGTTTTCCGGGTTGCAGGCATGTGGCCAGTTGGTATACAATTTTTCACATGAAAATGTCTGATTTTTTTCACATGAAAATGTCTGATTATTTTCACATTGTTACCCAATATTTTTAAAAAAAACGCTATTTCAAGAGATATTACAGGGCATCTCGAACTACAGGACGTGACCCACCTACAATACGGAGAACACCATAGGCAATTGTTTTTCAAAACCAGACCACAAATAGTGAATTTCAGCTTTTCTATACAAAATTATATGGTGTAAAATTTAACATCAATGCTTAAGAGTGCGCCGTAGGCAAAATGCAATATAAAAAAACTGCTAAAAATAACCAAATTTTAGTACATTTTTATGATATTAAGGACCTGAATGGATTTTGTTGAGATTTTTTTTAAATTGAATATGGCGCTCTTTCGAAGTCTAATATTTATAAGCATCTTAAAAATAATGCATTATGTCTTAAAAATCGTTTCCATGAAAATACACTTGAAATCCATTTTTGGTTGAATTAAAAAAAAACTTTGCCTACAGCGTTCTCTTAAACAGTTATATTCAATTTTACACAATGCAATTTTTAGACAATGAAGCTGAAATCCACTATTTGTGCCTCAGTTTAAGCTGGGTTTCTTGTGAAATTCACTTCCAACGAATTTTCACATAATTTGTCATTTTCACCCAATTTTTCACATTTTTCACACTGGCCACATGCCTGGGGTTGGTAGTCACTACGACGTTGACGCGTATCAATGACGCTACGACTCTCTATCACTCCTAACATTGCTCCTTTCCAGATCTTAACTACCTGTTTGGCCTTCTGGTGGTGCTGTTGCTGCATTTGCTGCTGTTGATGTTGTTGTTGCTGCTGCTGCTGTTGTTGTTGTTGCTGTTGCTGCTGATGTAGCACCTGCCCCATGCCCGGCTGCGGTTGTATGGGTGTGGGTGTCTGCTGCGGCTGCGATTGGATGAACATGTCCTGCTGCTGGCTGCTGCGTATGAAAATGGGGTTTTGGGCAATGACCGCGTGCGACTGTAGTCCGCCGCCGTGGGTGGTCCAGGTGAGTCCGGGAGGCAGGGATGTGCTGATCGCTTGCAGCCCGTTGAGGATCTGCGATTGGCTGGTGATCAGCTGTGGAGTAGACACCAACGTGGCTTGGCTAGTCAATTGCTTAAATTGGGAGCTATTGAGAACCTGGGTGCCGGCTACTGTTACGGCGGTATGAGTCTGTGGATGAGGAAGGATAGTAGTAGGTGATTTTGATTGAAGCAATCCTGTTTGCATCACCTAGTTTGGCAGCATACGAACGCAATTAAAATGACGGGAGAGAAAAAAATAAAATACTGCGGGGGACAAAGTAAAGCGCGCCCTTCGACATCCGAACACGCGCACGTAATCAGCAAATATCCAACACAGTCAGCACCGGTACACCCAGTCGTGTTAAAGCACTCTTCGTATCGCGTGTGGGGGGGGGGATGGGGGGAGGAAAACGAGCTCGGCTGCCACGTTTCTAAAGCCAGTATTTCGTAAGCCGCAGACTGATGGGATTGCAGGACGGGGTTCTCTGAGAGACAAAATTTTCAACCACATTTTGTTGACCATCCTGACCACTGAAAATGCAAGAATGTGACATGCCAACGTGAGGAAATGAGGAATGGCAAATTCATTGCTAGTTTTAAATAAAGGGGAGATGGGCCGCACATTTTCGCTAGAAAACCAAAAAAAAATTCAGATTAATTTTTGTTTTTGAATTGACAATTTCATTATTTCCTGCTATTAATTAACTTGTCGTTTCTTGATTTTTGTGTCCCCTATGAGGCCAACCCCTTTTTGGCTACACGCGAACCAACCTGGGGTTATTTTTACCCAGCGAAATTAGATATCAATATAAAAAATCCTAAAATATTTAGGGGGACTAATTGCATGTAAATATGGTGATAAACTGGGAAACTTTTTATGTAAAATGTATCCCTGATTTCCTGAATTTCCCTCATTAGGAAACAGTAAAATTTCCTCTTTTTTAAACTAACAATTTATTTATTAATTTCTTCTCCAAAACTGCTAGCAATATCTTCATTTTGTGTTACTCAGTAATTAGTCATGTGAAACGCATCATTAATGTGTAAAATTTCCTGACAATTTCAAAGAAATCAATTTTCTTTGACTTTTCCAACAGATTTCATTATCAAACAGTAAAACCTACTTTTTTAAGAAACTACCAATTCCATTATTAATTCCTTCTCCAGAATTGCTTGCAATATCTTCATTTTTGCGTTATTCAGTAATTAGCTACATGAAACGTATCACTAATTTGTTGAATTTCCATGAGTTTTTACAAAATAAATTAATTTTCTTTGACTTTTCCAACAGATTTCATTAGGTAACAGTAATTTTTTTTAAACTACAAATTTCAATATAAATTTCTTCTCCATAATTTCTTGCAGTAACGTAAAACGTGTCATTAATTTGTCGAATTTCCCTGATTTTTTCAAGGCAAATCCATTTTCCTCGCATTTCCCAGTTTCCAGGTCTGGGGGAACCCTGCGTTCGCAACCGAACGTGCGACAAATGCACCTCTTTGAGCTCTCGAATCGGCTCTGCCGCAGCACCGAGTGAAAATCTGGCTTTAGAAACGCGCCACGACGAGGGGCAAAAACAAAAGATCAAAATTAGAAAGCACGCGTGCAACACCGAAACAACACCCATGCAGGCGCGCACAATCGCGTACGTGAAGGCGACGGTGGCCCTTAAGCGATTAGTGCACTAGCAGCGCAATACACGGTACACCTTTACAAAGACACCACGATACTCACATACGGTCGGACTTTCTGCGAATCCGCTACCTGTTTTGCGTGAGTCGGGATCATGTTGCCCTGCGAGGGCATCACGCCCAGCTGTCCGATGAGCAGCGTCTGGTTGGTGCTCGACGGGATGTAGTTGTTCTGGCCCTGGAGCATCTGCTTGCCCATCATCTGGGTGTGAAGCTGGTTGGGGACGCAGGGTTTGCCAGTGGCAATCACCTGGATCTGCGGGCTCATGGCCAGGTTGCTGGGCATCAGGAGCTGCTGCTGGGGGTTGTACATGTGCGGCAGGTACGTGGGGCTGTGCAGAGGTTGCTGGATCACCTGCATCTGAAAGCGCGAGACGAAAAAAAAAAAACATCCGTCAACAGGTGTCCGCTTCACGGGGTGACTAGCCGAAGCTCGAATCCAATTTCCCTGACATTTCCAGGTTTTCTGGACACTTTTCTTCGCAAAATTTAAAGACCCATTTCGAAAAACACTTTTTAAAGATTCGGCACATTTTCGACGCAGATTTGTGTCCCGCGCAAATGCCACACGGCGGAAATTTTAGAAATTGTAGATCTGATCACGAAATGATGGGATCAGCTAACGACTTTGTAAAAAAAATGACGATCTTAATATAAAGGTATGTTTTTGAAAAATTACAAGAAATAATCGTGAACCGAAATAATGGATTTTAGTGTATTAATATTAATAACGATGAGAGTAGTAGGCGAAATTTAAAAAAAAACAATAACAGAAATAGTGCATTTTACATGAATTTTAGTGGAATTTTCATAAGAAATATTAGGATGTGTTAATGATAACGAAAACGCCGTAGGCGAAATTAAAAAAAAAATACTGGATTTTAGGTGAATTTTAGTGGAACTTTCATAAGAAATACTGCATTTTTGGTGAAATTTAATGGAATTTTCATAAGAAATATTAGGATGTGTTAACGGTAACGAAAACGCCATAGGCGAAATTTAAAAAAAAATAACAAATACTGCATTTTAGGTGAATTTCAGTGAAATTTTCATAAGAAATATTAGGACGTGTTAATGATAACGAAAACGCGCAGGCGAAATTAAAAAAAAAAATAACAAATACTGCATTTTAGGTGAATTTTAGTGGAATTTTCATAAGAAATATTAGGACGTGTTAATGATAACGAAAACGCACAGGCGAAATTAAAACAAAATAACAAATACTGCATTTTAGGTGAATTTTAGTGAAATTTTCATAAGAAATATTAGGAAGTGTTAATGATAACGAAAACGCCATAGGCAAAATTTTTAGAAAAGCCAGAACTCAAATACAGCTTTTGTAATGCTTGTCTGAGATACTCATATCAATCAAAATCATTATGCCACAACAAATTTCCAGTCATTATTTGAATTTCCCTGACATTTCCAGACCAAATCAACATCCCTGACATTTCCAGACCAAAATCAATTTCCCTGACATTTCCAGGTTTTCCAGATGGCTAGTCACCCCGGCATTAGCAATGCCATCAAAACCCACAGTTCCACACCTGTGGTATGGGTGATGGTGCGACACTGGGATGCGCCATCGTCTGATGATGCTGTACCGTATGCATGGAAGGCTGCGGCACGACCGACGAAACTGTGACGGGTCCACCGGTCGACGTCGTGTACGTCGGGTGGGGACTGGACGCGGTCACGTTGACCATCGAATGACTGGACGTGGGTGCCAGAGGCATCGCGGTCATGGTGGTCTGCGGCAGGGACGTGGTGGTTGAACACGGGGTGGGTGGTTTATCGTTCATCATTTTCTCGTCCGATGTATCCTTTCGGTTACTGCAATATACAAAATGCGATTATTTTTTTTTAAACAAATACTTAAATGACAGATTTTAACATAAATTTAGGCGAAATTTTTAGAAAAACCAGATCTCAGAGGATGAATTTTTCTGTGCCACAGCAGTTTGCAGTAAAATATAAGAATATACTGTATATATAGGAATTTTTATGCAAATAAATGACTATATAGGACTACCTCAAAAAATATAGGAAATATACTGGTTTGTGAGAAGTACAACTTGTTGTCAAGCTCGCCTTAAAACTTGTAATTTCTTTGGAGAAACAATGATGGTCTATATTGTCTACACTGTATGAGCGCTCAACTCTGACACTAGTTGCACAAGCTGTCATGAAGCCAACACTTGCCATGATAAAAATGAGTTTTGCATCACTTGTTCCAGATTGGAGAAACCCATTTAAAGTAAACAACCCATCCGAAATATGTCCAGAGTCCCCTCTGTCCAGTGCCCAATCTACATGCACGTGTCCAGCGAAATTGCAGGAAATGCCAGAAATGGCGGTGTGCTATGACTTCTCATGGTTTATGACAGGGTTCATACTGTACCAAAATTTGCACCTCAATTTGCCTGACTTTCCCTGACCAAATCTGATCAATATCCCTGACTTATGAAATAAAAAATATCACGTGTAAATAAAACTAACTTTATTTTCCACCATTGACCATTCAAGTACATGTATCTGATATTTTTAAATTTTTTTTAACATGCATATATCTGATTTGTTTCAAAAATTTCATCTAATATTTTTGAACAAAAATCAAATTTCCGTTCCCTGCGACCCTGCGTATATTTAGAGTAGAGAACGCCGTAGGCAAAATTTTTACAAAAACTAGACCACAAAAAATGTTTTAAAAAATTATATGGGTGTTAATAGGCGAAATTTGTAAAAAAAAATGTAGTCCAAATAAAATTTTGAAGACTTTCTTAGAAATATTAACAGAATTACTATACGCACGCAAATTTTTTAGAAAGATCAGGTCTTAAATGATGAATTTAGACAGCATCTGCTATATTTTTCTTTGCCACGGCAATTTGCAGTAAAACATTGGAACACATGACAAACTGTTTCCTTGACCAACCCAATATTTCTACGATGGATTTTAGACAGTTTCTTTACAAGGTAACGCCGTAGGCGAAATTTTTCAAAAAAAACACTGGAAATAACGAATTGTAGGTGTAATTTATAGGGTGCTTTTCACAAAAATGAATTGAAAATTAAAAATTTCCAATCACAAAATTGAAATTCAACATTTTTTTAAAGACTCCCCCACCTGACTTTCTGGGCAAAATGTCCACATTTCATTTCCCTGACTTTCATTGATGGTATGAACGCTGTCATGTCAAACAATAATTACTGTAGAACAGTATCTCGTTCTTGTTAACTGTACAATGTAAATGTCCAAATTCTTTCTGCCCACACAATTTTTCATTTTTTGTGAATAAAATAAAATGTACGTTTTCTTTTAAAACATAAACATGTCCGACTAATTTAAGATAAGCTTCATTTATTACATAGGCCTACACTTGCGTGCAAAAAAATCGACTCACCTGCATGAACCGAGTAAAAATGTTTTTTTTTCTCAGAAACCAAATGTCCGATTTTAAATCGGAAAAATGTGTTTCGTAGACAATTTATTCCTCTTTATAATTCGCCTAAATTGCATGATATTCCTTATGCATATGTGAGGCGCAAAACGTCGAACTTAGAGCAACCCAAATTTGCATTATATTTATGACATATGCATTCTCGTACCTCCGTGGCTATAAAAGTGTTTCTGAATGCAATTTGATTATCAGAGCTTAATGAACACGCATCCAGACATATCGTTAATTGTTTCTCGATAAAATGACCACTACATCAGAAGTAGCCGCACAAGTTGTCCACTATTCTCCGGAGAAACTCAGCAGAAATCCTTTTCACACTAGGCGAATTATAAACAGGAATAAATTGTCTATGAAACACATTTTTTACGCGATTCTTGCAGGTGAGTCGATTTTTTTTGCACGCAAGTGTAGTTTTGCATTTTTTGAAATTTTTTTTTTTAGTTATTTACCATTTTCATGGCGTCCAAATGGAGCCACTGTCGACCTACCTCAATTTTCTCGACATTTTCATGAATTCCCTTCCCCGGCTTTCCAGATCAGGTCAAGATCTGTTTTCATAAATTCCCTGTCACTTTTTTTTTTATTTTCCTGACATGCCGCATCCTTCTGACACCAGTACTACCCCGAGTAACCAGGGGCTGGCTACAGGGAGCCTGCTGATGTGAAATATATTTCACATCAGCTGGCCCGTAACTGGTCCTGGCCACCTAGAAGAGGAACCAGAAGAGGTACCCCCAGGTTCTGGAGGTGAAGTGGCGAATTATCGTTGCCTGCACCCCTCGGGGGAGGGGGTGGGGGAGCCATTCAGTCTGGGTGAAAACAGGTTTCTGGCCGACCCCCTCGGGGTGCTGTCATGGAATTGCGTTCACGTCTTCCCCAGAAGTTCGCCCATACTAGCAGCGAATTTCAGAATTCAGTAGAACCTCCAACGTTGACCACCTCCTTATGTTGACCACATTGTAACTGACTATTCCAGTCACAACATTAACTCGATGGAAGGTGACCTCTACATGTTGACCACATGCACCTCTGTATGTTGACTACTCGAACTATGACACAAGATAATAATTTACTATCTGTATATTGACTAGCATGGTCTAAACAGGTACAGTGTACGTTGTACGGTATGTTGACCACTTGGACTATGATACACAATAGTAATTTACTCTCTGTATGTTGACCAGCATGGTCTAAACAAGTAAAGTGTATGTTGACCACTTGGACTATGATACACATTAGTAATTTACTCTCTGTATGTTGACCAGCATGGTCTAAACAAGTAAAGTGTACGTTGTACAGTATGTTGACCACTTGGACTACGACACACAATAGTAATTTACTCTCTGTATGTTGGCCAGCATGGTCTAAACAGGTACATGTATAGTCAGGATGATTAAATTTGATGTCTGCTTGCAAAACGTATACTGTAAACCCATGAAGATTAACTGGTCCAGTAACTGTCTCTAAAGAGGTACAAGCTTGGACAGGAGGCTCAGTAGTAAACTGGGCATTTCCTTTTTAATCGAAATCTCAAAAATAAGACATTGCAGAATTTGATTCGAAATTTGTGCTGTTCATTACCACAACAGGTAGGATAATTGTCTGGATGCGCTTTCTAATCTCACATAAGGAAATTTCTAGGAGCATGTGCACTGTGCATTAGTGTTTCTGCATTAAAATTCCCGTGCATGTACTACCGACTGTACGTGTAATTGCTGAAGAAACGTGCAGCTCATTAAAATTACCGGTACCACATTATGAACATTTTAATAAGATTGTTCATGAATGATTACTGTAAAATGCAAGTACAAGCAGTACATGGATTTAAAATCCTGTGTCAGTACAAGCCTCGTTTCATATGTTGACCAGTTTGCGACAGCAGGGCTGGGATTGGGTCTAAGCAAAATTGAATCCAAAATGTATGAACCAAGACAGATATACCAGCAATATTCACTTTGGTATCCGAATGTATCCACTCATCACGTACCATCTCACTAATGATGGATAAAATCACATTGTCTAAAACGTTCAATAATTTTTTCAGAATTGACTTTTTACATGTTTTCAACATCATCAAATGATGTGAACCACATACAGTAGCTTTAGAGATGGAGAAAGAATCATGTAGGGCAATATGTCGCTGTAATTCTCTAAATTTTAATCTAGTGTTCTTATGTCACGTTAGGAGATGATTGTGCCCCATTATTTGGTGAAATGCACTGGTTAGTGCACTGTAGTTATCAGTACTCAGAGTATCTGGTGTTACTCAACTGTAGACAGAATTCAAAGTAAAACGTACCAGTAGCAGTACTGATTTGGTGATAATCACACCGTACAGTGTGGCACATGCGTACGTGTATGGGGCCGTCCATATATTACGTAAAGCAATTTTTGCCCTTTTTAGAGACCCACCCACCCCCTGTAACACTTTACAGACTACAAACCCCCTATTGTTACGTAACACAATTGTAAAAAAATTATTTTCGCCCATGGGATTTATATGTAAGTTGTAGGTTATACAGGACCTAATGCACCATTTGTAATTGATTCTGCAATACATGTTACTGATGACAATGTTTTTGGTTTAGACATCACCAATCCATTGCAAATCTGACCTGCAGAGCTCAGAATAATTAATTTTGCACATCAGCTAATGCTGTTGTCTATATCTGCAACACTGCAGTAAAATTTCAAGACATCCTGGTAAATGAAAAATGTTACGTAATATTGGCACGTCCCCTATTACCTAATTTCCATACAGACTTAAATTGCATTTAGACAAAATCTACTTTATTAACGTCAAGCATCATTGCGTCGCAATTGCCGTACTTACAATTTGTCACCTGGTGGTTAAAAGCTGCAACTCAACTAGAATATGGGGCGATAGGGCGTGGTCTATCTGGCTTCGCTAAAACCCGATTCAACATATCTTCATTACTCTAGCGCACAAAATGGCGTATGATCCGAAACTCGTGCTTTTATT
>JAQGAF010004664.1:0-13805 GCA_034687865.1 Kryphioiulus occultus
TATTTTCTTTGATATTTTATTTTTTTAATTATTCACGATTTTCATGGTGTCCAAATACTTTCCGGAGCCACTGTATATCACCTGAACATACTACTATAGCAGGCTGTCAAGTGATTCCTATACTTTAGGTAGTCCTATATAGTCCTATATTTTTAGAAAAATTCCTATATTTTACTCAGAAAAATATACTAGATACTGGCTAAAATTCATCATCTCAGCTCTGGTTTGTCTAATTATTTTTAAATCTTCCATTTCTGGTTTTGTTACAAAAAGTTGCCTGCGACATTCTGTTGATTATTAATACACATATTTCCAAGAATGTCTTAAATTTTCAATTATTGCATTATGGTTAGTTTTGTTTTGTTTTTTAAACTTCGCCCATGGCGTTCTCTTAAATGTAAGTATTTATACACATTAAATGTTTTTAGTAAAGAAATCTGAAATCCATCAGATTTGTAAGCAGCTCCATTTTTTTTTCTTTGAAAAAATTGGAACAGCATTTCGCATGCGGCGTTCTCTTAATGTTAAAATTTACACTAGTTTTTGTAAAAAAGTTGCCTACGGCGTACGGTACTCATTACGCATATTGTATATGGGTTGCTAAAATCTGTCATTCTAAAATTACGTTCATGAAAATGTATTTTTTTTCTAAAATATTTGGCGAAAATTATGAAACAAAATCAAATATTCGTATAGGAAGAAATGTGAACAAAATCAAATATTTGCATAGGAAGAAATGTGAACAAAAATCTGGTATTTGTATGTGAGAAAGTGTGAAAAATTGTATACTAACTTGAGCAATTACAATTAAAAAGCTTTGCTTATGTTTTCAAAAAAAAAATCCTATATTGTTCCTATAGTTTTCATTCTTTTTCCTATATTCTTCCTATATATTTTTTTCACTTTTTCTATATTTCCTATATTATTCTACCTCCGTGCTACTTGACAGCCTGCCATAGTCTTTACCATCTCCCCGGAAATGAAATAATCACCTAAACCACGTTCACTCTTAGTATTTAAATTCATAGTATTTATTCCAAGAAATATATAAAGGAAACGTACAATTAAAATTACAGATTTAGCTGGGATGCGTCTTTCAAGTCTCAGACAGCAGCAGCATATCCAAATGTACATCAAGATCGGGGGGGAAATAAGCAACGATTATTTCGACTTTATTCCAGTTGGGAAAAATACAAAACTCTTTGAATACCTATGGGTACTTAATGATGTAAAGCTAGAAAAGTGTCTAGGGCCCGAGAGGCCCAGGGATTTTGAGGCGAAAGTTCAAACGTTGAAATCCTGAAAGAGGCGAAAGTCAGCTTGACAGAAACTGGAAATATTACGCTTGTCCCCCAGCAATGCAATCGGGTCAGACGTTTCGATATATAAATTCAAAAAGTACGCGAAGAGAATAGTAAAATTTGTTCAGTCTACAATTTGCCAATAACCACATGCCATGCAAGACCCGAATGGGGAAAGTTTGAACGTAAGTGCGGTTTTGCGCAAAAAAGTGGCACATCCAGCACATTTCAAAAATGTATTCGAAATTATAAGCAATCAATGGGGCTTACGGTAGCAATGAAAGCGAAGTACTTGCCATGCCAAATACAATAGATGATAAAACAGGATAGGGTGAGTGGGTGACCATCGGACGTAGTTTTGGTAGAATTACAATAGAAATATATTTGAAAAATTAAAATAGCTTTTATTAGACATGCATGTCCCCTGATTTAAAAATATATTTTTCAATGTTTTGCATAACAGCTGTTTTCTTTGATTGTTAATTTTTAAAGCTTGATCAATTAACTTGCATGGGGTTTCCATTAGTCGCTAAACTCCCCCAAACCCACCAATCAACTTGACAATTACCAAGAAAGGGAAATTCAAACGAGTTCATGATGGCCAGCCTTTAGAAAAATAACAAAAGAAGAAAAATGGAGGTTAAAAAGCAGACTGGAGAGCTTCGAGTGCAGTGCTAGTAAATGGAAAACGGATGAGTTAGGATGAGTTTAGATTAGTGAAACGTTCCCAAAATGGTAGTGGCTCACCTGCGCCAGAAGCATGTCCAGCAATTTTGCTTCTGGAAATTCTGCGAAATAAAAGTAGGTAGGCAACGGATTACAGAGAAAAATTCCATTATGAACGTGCATGCAACGGGTGAACAAGCCGGGAAAGAACAGGCGAAAAAATTGCTACGGTGCGTTAGTGTTTTTTGCATTCACCACCAATCATGCAACAACGACATTAATTAGGCACAAAAACATGCAAAGATCACTTCAGTAGGTGATTAATAAAGAGACTAGTTCACGAGACTAGAAAAGAAAACACCGGTAAAGAAGAGCCATCAGCCACTTGTAGATTATGGGGTTAAATACAGCATTTTTTAAAACCAAAACCTAGGTCAGTGAATTGAAAACGTCCTAGCATCAGGAAATATCAGTTTCCGCAGGTTTGCGATAGTCATACTAAGCTTTTTAAGCGGGTTCATCAAGTGAACCCGAGTCAGGTTTTGTCGTTTTCTAGTTGCTTTTGAATTTGAAGTGCAGTGACGTCCATGAAAGAGTCAAAATTAGGATTTTTAGCAATGTCCGATGATAGATATCGGGAATTTTTGCTGCACTACAAAATTAAAAGAGTACAGACATAACTTCATGAGACAAAACTATCTCGTGTGCCGTTTGACGACATCTGCAAATTTACCGATCTAGATGAATTATACCATACATTAACATCCAAACATATTGTGCAACCAAAAATGCCCAACATTTAATAGCATAGGGGTAAGGTAACCAAGTCCACACCTAACATGATGACATTCACTTTACAGTATTAACAAATATGTACAAACTGGCTTAGCCCGGAGGGCTTGTGAATGCACCCAACCTTCCCCAATAGCATGGCAGAGTTGGGTCCCACCTGGTGGTTGCCTTTAGCAGGTCTGATTTTCTAGTCATGGTTTAAAAAATTTGGTAGCAAACGGGCTTGTGGCTCACGATCTGTCACCACGCCCGAGGGCGATGGGTTAGCCCGGGCTGGGTTGTTGTGTACAGAGTTGTAAGCATTTTGGGAGAAGTTAACAAGTGAAGTAAAGAACGGCTTGCGGTGTAAACCAATCGGGACATAACCAATGTTTTGTTTTGCTCTTCAGGAGACCACTACAGGCATGCCCCGCATTTACGTATGCAATGGGACCAGAGTGCGCACTTAAAACGAAAATATACTTTAAGGGATTACTTAAGTTGATTGGTTTGAGCCATGCACAACAGGGTACCCAGACTTGGAAACCCTGGAATTATCAGGGAAATTGAAAAGGCCTGGAAAAGTCAGGGAAAATGGATTTACTTTGAAAAAGGCAGGGAAATCCAACAAATCAGTAATGCATTTTACATCGGTGAGATTGGTAAAACAATAATTGAGAGATGACAAGCAGTTCTGTGGCGAAATTACGAATGAAACCGTCAATTTAAGAAGAACTAATCTAAATTTGCTGTTTCCTTATGAAGGTGTGTTCTGACTTCTGTTTATGCATGTATACTGAATAAATATGCAATGTAGCATTCCTCACATTGGCACATGTCAAATTTTTGCATTTTCACTGAAAGGCAAATTGCTTTGAAACCTGGAAAAGTCAGGGAAGTTGAAAATGTCATCTCTGGGGGAACCCTGTGCAAGTACAATCTTTTAAGGATGACCATGTTGTTTATTTTAAAAAGTTTGGTTGTACCAAACACCACCCGTAACTGTGAGGAAAACATGTAAACCGAAGAATGGAGTTGCCGTGTGAATGAAGTAAAGTGGGGTATGCCTGTACGTTGCAATTTCAGAGAATCTGTGAAGGCATGAGCAAAGTTGCATTATCTCATTGCCAAGCCGTTTGGGAATTAGAGAATGGACACTAAAGCAAGTCTGAAAATGTGCCAAAGGTAAAACTCCTTAGAGTAGGAGGTGTGGCTTCAAATGGTTCAATTCCCTTTTCAAACATTTTAAAGCAAGTGAAGAGAAATGAATATGTTGTACAGAAAACATCACGCACCCCGTCGGGCAACTGCGAGGAAATTGAAGAACCGGGCAATGAATGAATGAATAAATCGAGGAAATAACAACTGGGGTACAACATCAAAAAGAGTTCGTTGCATATATATATATAATAGGTAGTAAGTTGGTTGACGTCACACGACGGGTGGCAGGGAGCGGGTTTAACAAGGTATCGCTCGCGTTTCTCCTGTACTCGTTCTGTGTCCCTTTCGTGCATCCATCCCTCATTGGAAGCTCCAACTGGACGGCCATTTTGGCACGGAATGTTTTAATGCAAAGCAAGTGGTGTTATATTGACAGGCACGCTGCATGCGTGCCACATTCTAATCTAAGAAACCTGGGTTAGATCAGCTAAAAATTGCCATGGTTAGCATAATATTGTGCATCAGTCAACAAAACTCTTTCATCATATTTTTGTCAATATTTAGCAACAATGAAACATTAAGACAGGATTCTCTGGTTATACCAGTGTGTCTACCGGTCATGGAAGTCATGGAAAAGTCGTGAAATGAAATTCAGGTCCCATCCCATGGAAGTTTTACCTTTGATTGATTCGCATTCCACAAAACAAAAATTTGGGGGTAATATTCGTCGTTTGTCATCCAGTTTTGCGACATATTTCGCCTACGGCGTTTTTTTTGCCGGTGATTAGGTCATCACTGAAGTGGAGAATGTTTGATGCCAACATGTTCAGACAAGCATTTATAAATGTTTTGAGGTCATGAAAAAGTCATTGAAAAGTCATGCAACTTGCAATACCAAATCCAATAGTTAAAATTCATCATTTGTCATCCAATTCTGAGAAATATTTCGCCTATGGCGTTTTTTGACCGATGATCAGGTCATCAGTGAAGTAGAGAATGTTTGGTGGCACCATATTCTAATAAGCATTGATACATTTTTTGAAGTCACGAAAAAATCATTGAAAAGTCATGCAATTTGCAATACCAAAGCCAATAGACACCCTTACATTAGCAGTTGTCAAAGTGCATTTTCAGTGGTCATGGAAATTTCTTTTAAAACCAGGAAATGAAGTTGAAGTCAGGAAAGTTGAAAATTTCAACTCTGATGAACCAATTAAACCAAAAAAATCCGGGATTTAAGAGATTACGCTTAATGCGTTGTCGGCACTTGCAATGGATTAAAACCATCCTGCATTAGCTTTACGAGGACGTTATCGAGGGGAAACAACTAACAAATCACATGTAACTTGCCATGATTTTGGACTGCGACAATGTTGAAAATAACGGAACGGGATACCAGATTGGTAGGGGGACGCCGAGGAAGGAGCAAAGCAGAAACGAAAGGCGGCTACGTGCATAAAGCGCAAGATAGGAATGAACACATGGGGTGGCGAAAGCACGGAAATTAACAACCAAATCAAGTATGTACAGTGAACGAAAGAGGCAAAGGCATGCTCTGCACGGCAATTTTATTCTGAGATTTCCTCCGGGCAAAGCTGCACAGCAGCTTCGGAACACGGGTTTCCTTTGGGGGCTGATTCATCGGTCGTGGCTCGGCAGAGGCGACGCAGCGGCACGGCAACAGAAAACAAAAAAAATGAATGAACCGAGATCCAAATTGGGAGATTTCGACGCCTGTGCAATTGCAATGCACGAAAAATATTCAGCGGTGTCCAAGGAGGACGAAGGTATGGCACTGCAATGAGTATCTTTGAACCGTCTTCTCGTGGCCTTCCGCCCAGTGCGTGAGGCAATGGTGAAGGAACAGAGTCCGAGCTCGAAAAATTGGCATTGGCAAACAACGGCTGACCTTTGCGAGAAGATGCATTGCTGCGGCGGCCGACGATTAATTTTCGTTAGTGAAATTGGTTTTTGGAGGCTCGACAGAGGATACCTGCACCTCGTGCCACCCAGGACAGCGGAAAGGATAAATGCAAGGATGAGATAAAGAGGGCTCGGTGATGAGGACAATTTTTGCAGCGGGGGCAAACGATCGGACATGGTAGAAATGAGAACTTTGCCGTCGGCGTTCATTTTGTGTGTTTTCGCCTAGTTAATTTATACATCTACAACCATCTTTTTATGAACGTCTGTGTTGCCGACCACCTGAAAATGAGGCAAATGGAGATGAGAAACGAGCACGCAGCAACACCGGGACTCTGGACGCTGGTTTTGCGCAACTGCTTCGTGCCATCCCTCGTTTGTGAAACGATGTCAACTTAAAATTAATTCATAATGGAATGCAAAATGTAAATTACGGTGAGGTTTCGTACTCCCTACCCCCTGCCCGCCATGCTAAAACTTATTTGGATATTCTGGCTTCCACAAATCATTATAATCACAAATTTTGTTTGCCATCGTGTAGAATTAGACGCGAACTAGCGCACTATTATTTTTTATAGATGGTCAATACCGCTATTTATTTAAAAAAAAAGATTGGCCTAACCCCTAATGTAGACAGACGCACATGCAAATATCGGGATTCCTAGTGTAGCAGGGAATCTTCCTGTCATGGAACCCACGAAATTTACATTAGAGTCATAGAATTTTTGCCTTTGATTCATGAGATAAAAATTGGGTTAAAATTCATCATTTGTCATTAAATTAATGCAAAAACTTCGCCTATGGCGTTTTTTTGGCGAATGATCATGTGATTAATGCAGGGTAGAGGATGAGTCTGAAATCACTCTTTTATGATGACAAACAACTCGAATGGTTCCACATTCTAATAGGCATTGAAAAATGTTTTTCAAGTCATGCAAAAGTAGTTAAATAACCATGGAATTAAAGTTCATCGTTATTTTTACGTTTTTTTTATAAATAAAAGGCCGATAAAAATTAATAATGCACTAGTTCGTGACTCATTTGACATGATGGCAACAGAAATTGGCGTTCAAAATTATTCGTTAACGCAGAAATATCCAAATAACTGTTTTGCGCGTCTGAAATAGGGTGATTCTCCGGTAAATCAATTGATTTGGAAGTAATTCAGCTTGCATCACTGAGTAATAGCTAAATTCCGGAAGGCAGATGATGTTGTTTGCATCAATGATAATTTTTTTATCTGGGATGGAAAAGACCGCAGCACCAGCGCCCAGATCAAGCAACATGAGGGTGTATGAAACCTGATTCCCAGCAAGTTGGAGGTTCGTGACTAGTCTAGGTGCCCCATTGCGTTGCTACTAATTGCGAAGTAGTTCAAAGCGGATGGACGCATCTAAGCACCCCTAGCTGGCGGCAAAAGCGGCACCTCGGGGCCAGAGCTACTTACGGCGCAAAATTCCTCAAATGATATCTTCCCGTCCTCGTCCTTGTCAGCGAACAGGATAGTTTTGTCTACGATCTGCTGCAGCTGCGTGTCCTTCAGGTTGTTACCGACCATCATCTTCAGCACCTGAAAGAGCTCGCCGTTGGAGATGAAACCGTCGTTGTCCATGTCGTAGATCCTAAAGGCAACTGGTGGAGAACAAGGTTTGCTAAGTCAGCGCTTGGGCCCAACCACATTTTTAACATTGCATATGGTTGCAAACTTACATCGGAGTTTTGATTCCTTGTCCCCTTTCACACTAAACTGCGACACGCCTTGAATAAATTCTGCGGGATGCAAACGTCACGGAATTAGCAGGCATTTTAACTGCGCGGTAGCACTACGGCACCTTCACCCCATTCGTATACTTCACCTTTAAAGTCCACTTCTCCGTTGCCGTCTGTGTCGAATATGTCGATAACTCGTTGGACTAGTGGGTTCTGCTGTAGTTCAGGTAGCGACATGAACTCGTCGATGCTTAGAGCACCCGAGTTGTCCAGGTCTAGCTTCCGAAACCGCTTTCCCAGCCTTTTGATTTCGTCTGCGTCGACTGCGAGCAAATTCAGAATATTAGTTCTTTGCTTCGGTCCTTTTTACCCACACAAATTTTAAGTCTATTTCCCTGCGAACTTTTCAGTTATATCCCTGACGTTTTACATGAATTTTTTTTTAATTAAGAAAAATGATGGATTTTACCCAAAAAAATTATAAAATATGATGACTAATCAATTGGGTGATGCAAACTATCTTAATTTTCCTGACATTCCCTGACTTCCAGAAAGTACCCTGCAAGAAAATTTTAAAACCATCGCTTTTGTTCTTCATCATTTTCATGTTTGCCAGAATCCTGTGAGAAGCTTTTATGGGCATGCCCGTGAATGAGTTTTCATTGACTCCAAATGTGATAAGGTTTTTTCGAGCATATTATTATCCATCTAGACGTTTATATGTTACCATGGTGGTCAAGGGAGATTACCGAGAAGTCAACAGTAGTAATTCCCCCTAATTTTCCATGTAATCTCGGTACATTATTATTATTTTTTTTTTCAATTGTAACTATGCAGTGAGAGTAAATACCATCTAAACTGATGCGCAAATTCATCGCATTACCTATAATTCTGTTCAATCATGAATACAACCTGGTTTATTGAATACCCAAAAGGATTTGCATGGTCATCTGAGCATGAGGTGGGCTTACATAGTGCACATAAATGTTAGTTATAATTTTTTTTCGATTTTATATTTAATATGTCTACTGCACATCAAATGGCCATTTTGCAATGTCATCATTTTTATTAATTCGTACCGTCATGTCACATGATTTCACTCCATATATCAGGTTTACTAGCCGTCTGGAAAACCTGGAAATGTGCGGGTCACTTGCCTCATGTCTGGAAATTTTATGGCACAATTTATTCTGGGACCAGTGGCTATCTATAGTCCGTTTGTATCATGAGTTTTATAAGCTATGCATACATTAAAAATTTTGAAAGGAACATAAATACTGTAGGCAAATTGATCAATGACTCCATGGATTTTAAGAGGTAGGCAAAACACACGACTTTAACCTTTTTGATTTGAAATTGGTATAAAACACCCAAATGCTCAGATTCCCAACTTTTGAGGCTATGTGATAATTTTGCACATCGGTTGAGGAGAAAGGGCCTTGAAAACATCCACAAAAGGACGAGCTATTTCGTAAACACATGTTCACAGCCTTTGTTCGCTGTCATGACAGCAACCCTGTCACGTGCTTCGAGGGCAGAAATAGACATCAACTTACAGTTGGAGACCATCTCCATTGGTAGTGAGCTTTCGTTCCCCTGGAAAAAAAATAAAGCCCATTAGTAATTTGCACATGGCTGAAGAACGTTGAGTTTTTGCAGTAAATATGTGTTGCTAGCTTGTGCCCTACCATGGTGGGCAGTTGTTGGTGTCTCGCTGTAGGACTTTTAGGGGAAAACAATTGCCAGCTATTATAAGTTCCGAATGATTGCCTTTGCGTACTTCTTGGGGGGAAGAGATCTCAAGAAGCCGGCCAGAAATCCCGAAACAGAACTATTTCTAAATCCTGCGTTTCTATTTTAGGCCCGCACGACGCAGTCTCTTTCGCCAATGTGTGCCGCAGGAAATGTTCAATGCGAGTGTCGTCTGAGTGGCAGCTGCTCAGCCATGGCCATTGATGGAGGTATGCCCATTTGCAGAAGGGACAATTTGCCGAAGCAAATTACAAGGCCCTGGTTATTTTCCAGGGATTTGGGTCCATGCGGAGTTACGGCCATAGGGCCAATGACCAATTCCCAGAATCTTGGTAGGAGATCTGTACATGCCTCCGACATATATCAGTTCAAGTAGCATTGATGACCTCTCATGTGCACTGTGTCGCTACTCGCTAGGCCCATGTGTCACTTTGGTCATCTTAAGAATTTTGTCAGGTTACCTTCCAACATCTTGAATTTTTAGTCAATGGGTTCCACTTATGGTTGGCCTCTGAAGAAGCAAGTGTAGGATTATTTGAATAAATGACATCGAACACGATGCCGTGTCTTGATCAGTGACCAAGTTGATCAAGAGTTTGATGCAACTGACTCGATGGAGGCTGAAGTGCCAGCACAGTTTCACGTACCCCTTTAGCATTATTCTGTTGGACAAACGACGGTTGCCATGGAAATAAGTGCAGACATGGTCAACACATCCTCAAATGGCACATTTGATAAATAATAAAAAATTACGGCTGTTTGAGCTTGCAGACAGCTCCCTCGGGGATCTGATAAAAATAGCTCGGGCCAGGGATAGCCACATCAGGGAATTGTTCATGTTGGCTTTTCCGAGCAGAGCTTTGCAGGACAAGCCATCGCGACAACTTGCAATGATTCGGCTGTTGTCGACATTTGCCTTTCTGTTTGAAATAGGAGCCATAGTAACCAATTTGAGTTGATGGACTACACCCCCCCTACCACATGGTATCAAATTACTGACAGTAGGGTACTGAGTTGAATTGAATTGAATCAGCGAGAGAATTTCAGATGGTCCGTCAACTTGATAGCTTGAGACAAGTGTCCACTGCATGTTCGCTGATAGTTCATGAAAAAGCGATACGCATCCGATGGGATATGCTGCGATCACGACAGGGGCCCAATTCAAGGGTCTTTTTTTGAAAAAAAAAACTCTTTGTCCGGACACACTATTTTGATGAAGGGAATCTTTAAACGAAACCCCTGCAGTGGTAGAAACTGTCATGCCAATAAGCTCATGACGCATGAAACTCAGAGCACATCCGGATCCATACGATTGGTCTTATTTATTGCATGCCATCGGACGTTAGAATTCTCTTCCAAAGGACAGTCTTAAGCATTAAGTGAGTTCATGGATTACACTGCCTTGCCATGGTATTCACTTAGTCACTGTAGGGTACTGACTTGAAATGAGTAATGAACAACTGAAGTATTGTCTCAAAGCACATTGAACTATCCGAAACAGGTCGAGGTTGTGAGTTACTATCAGATAGTCATGAATAACTGTCCACTTGAGAGCTGTTTACTTTCAGACAGCCATCTCTGTCCAGCGTCCTCGTGCCAGTTTTCATTCTCGAGAGGCTTTTCTCTGCCGAACCTTTGCAAACCCACCCATGGTAACTTACACTCTTGGCTCTTAAATGGACACCAATTCCAAGACCATTACGGGTAAATTACAGATTGCACTGTGCATCAGCGGCAAAGACATTTTGTCACTCGGTGCTACATATTGCTAGCAAGTTTGTTGATTGGCACCATCTGTTGACAAATGCCTGGTATGCATGAGGAATCTAGTCTGGCAAGCATCCCTATTCAGCGAAGAAACTGTAATGTAGGGGAAATATGATTGCATAGAAACGTTATTTATTATCAGGAAGCTGCCTGCTTCCCGCTTCTGACAGCCAGTGAAATTTCCCCGAAAGAAAATCAAAGCGCTCGCCAAGTAGGGCCAATTTCAATTTGCAGAAAATGCATTGGGTGCCATGGTGTTGGCAACATGGAGGCAGCGCCCCTGGCGGCCAAACGACCTTCACTGCTGGAAGGATTTGCAGGCGAAATTAATACCAGAACGCCCCTCCATGCCCTCATTATTGACACCCATTATTACAGGGTGGGTGCGCATTATCTGCAGATTAAATTCCAACGAAAATAATCAATTTTGCGTGCTTTGCACGAAGGATTCCAACCTAGCTATGCAAGACCTTGACACAGCCAGCACATTTATAAATGAAGTAGAAATAAAACAGCTGAAATGAAATGGTAGAAAAAAAAATCCGTAAAAATAGCCGCTAGCTCGTAAACACACATCTCTAAAAAATGCAATTTTTTAATCGTGAGGAATATCAATTCCCTTCACGTTGCACGTACGAATGCATCATTTCCGTCGCTTTCAGGGCTCATTCGAATTTTTCGCTTGTCATTGGCCAACTCCAGCCCTGCATTCGGGTTCCGCATAACCACGAAGTGATAAAGGCCCATTTTCCAGGCCCTAATTTCGCGTAACATAGCGAAAAAAGAGATGACCTAGTTATTTAATTGCTGGCAAATTGCTATCCAGATCGAGGCGATGCATGGGCGCTCCACCATAAGGGAAATACAGGAGCAACGTAGGCGAGCAATGAGCAATTTCGAGCGTTTTGCAATACGAAGCCAGTTTTGCGCGGCTCCTGCAAGCCCCACGCTGGCTGCGACTTTTACGCTAATTTAAGGAAAGGAAAACTCACCATTTTGCCGAGTTTTTTGCCTAATAATTCTCCTCGCACTCTACCCTGAAATTGAGCTGCACAGCTGAACTTGGGGCGCAATGGCAAAAACAACGCTCTCGGTAGATGGCCACCTGATGCCTATTGGGAGAGCCGAAGTGAAGCTGGTTTGGGGCGCCGCCGCCATCTTGAGGTGACCTGGTTCGAACTTCCGTCTTTGGCAACCCATGGGTATTTACTAAAGCTGTAAAAAACACGTAAAAACCTGGGCTTGCTGTATATCACAACACTATCACACCTCTTGTGGCAGAACATGAATAACCAGATTAGACTTCATGTAAAATTACGCAATTTTTTTTTTAAATGAGAAGGAAAATGTTTAAAAATGAAAGACTATGTTATATGTTATCCATAATGTGCTAGTAATGGTCAAATGACTTTGTAAAACTTTGTTGTATAACATGTTTTAGTGAGTCTGCAATTTTTAACTTGTTACAAAACGTCTACATGTTAAAACAATGCACAAAAAACTGTAAAATCACGTAAAATGCTGGGCCTGTTATATACAGTAGCACAACGTTATATTGCAAAGTTGTGCAATTTGTTTCAAAATGAGATGGAAAAATGTTGTATAACATGCTTTATTTGTGATAGACCAGGTTAACGTTGCATGTATAGCCAGGTTAGATTTCAAGTAAAATTATGCAATTTATTTCAAAATGAGAAGGAAAATGTTTAAAAATGATAGATCAGGTTATATAACATGTTTTTGTGAGTTTGCACTTTTAAACTTGTTATAAAGCGTCTACACTGCACTTCGTTACATGGCTCATAACGTTTTTTCTTCTTATTTTCAAACATATAAGATGAATATAACCGTTACGTAAAATTACTTGTAGAAAAGTTGCATCATCTATAACAAGTTATTTATGACGTCATATTCAAAATTGCGCAACAAAGTTAAAACTAAATTGTTATATTACGTTTTGTCATAATACATGCAGTGTATCCAGATTAGTTTCCACTTGTTACATGTTATAAACATTACATAAAATTACATTTTATAAAAAATGTATCAACTATAAGGTTGGACATACAAGTAGATGTTTAACTCCGCCTTATACTGTATAGTGTATAACGAGATTTATAACGGCCTTTGATCTTTAACGAAACAACATACATGTATAACAAGAAAAATCTTACAGAACATGTTTATTGACATTTTTCGCATGCTACCAATTATTGTGGAATTTAGTTGTACCTGAATAACTTCTACTTCTGTTGTATTATGTGATGAAAACATCTAAAGTTAAATATTTTGTTTCCTGACGCACAGTATACGGTATAAAAATTGTGGAATTTGATTGCACCTACATGTACAGTACATCGCTTCTCTTATAAACAAGTTCAGACAAGCCATTTGGTGATGAAAGTATTTGAAGTTAAATATTTGTTTATGATATTTTGTGGGCTCTTCAGTTGAAACTGATTTTAGGAAACATATTCGGAATTCAGAATTGTATATAGACGCTAACACCGTTCTCTAGTTCAAGTTTATTCATAAACATTTCGCCCACCACCAATTCTCCAGCACTTGTTGATATACAATCCCCGATTGTTTGTGTCCAAATATGGCGACCTGAAATTTGCATTAGTTGGGCATTTTTGTGGTTTGCACGCAAGCGTGGTAACCGCGTGACTGCTAGGATCGCGTGCTGCGTCGCCATCACTGATTCCCCTTTCTTTCTTCCACCGGCAAATATGGCGTCTGGAGTAAGTGTGG
>JAQGAF010004665.1:0-13804 GCA_034687865.1 Kryphioiulus occultus
TAGCATGCGCATGAACTTTAAATTATATTACATGGATAGTGTTGCAGTAATTTTTGCAGTAATTTCCCCATTCTTAACTTTGTTTTTTAAGAGTGCAGCTTGGCAGTAAGGGAGGAAATTAATTTTCGCCGGTCTTACAAAATTCATACTGTTGTTCTTTTAACCCAATTCGGATATGAATGAAACCTTAAGGCTTGGATTTGCACATCTCTTTTTTGGCCTGATCTATCCTCTTGATTGGAAATTATCGTCATTTGTTTTCTTTGTAACGGTAATCGGTGTGCCTTGCATCGTTAGTTAAGAAAAAGGAAGCCCTGTGGATTACCACGAGCATTAATTAAACCAAGAATCCCATTTACTGCAATGGTGAAAGATGCAAATTACACTAACTGTAAATGGCAACCATCTTTTATTGGGAAGAGAGAACATCAAATTAAGTTGGCTTGTTTTCTATTACAATTGTGGGGATGGTTAATCCCTTTAAGAGTCTTAACTGCAATTTCTATGATATAATACGATTATAATACACACTAATCGTTAGAATTAATTTATCTACAAAAAAAGATGTCAGATAACATCTTTTATTGATACGATGAAGCGTCTTTGGGGCTGATAATGTTTTTTCAGCCGTCACTCGTGCTCTAGTTCTTTGAATAAAAGTACATTATGCCCTGCAGCATATTATCGTATTTTGTTTGTTGTCTAAATACTATTAGAAGGCCTTTTTGTAGGCTCCTTTCATTTCATATGCTCTATAAGCAACTGTTTAGGGAGAATGCATTTTATATCATTATATGAACTACTGTGCTTTGTCAGTGATAAATGTCCCTTATTACTTAGGCAGCCGGTGGATGTTTATTGCCATTTATTATCATAATTATTGCAATCAAGATTTGCTTGATATGAACATACAGCAATCCAGATGAGCAGCAACGTATTATGTGGTCGGTTTTGGCTCTAGTAAGCATATATTTAGATATACATTATATAATAATATGAATAAAGTTATATGAATTATTTGTTGGCAACTTTGCTTTGTTATCTATAAACTCAACTACACTTAACCATTCTTAATCTCCACTCTTATACATATAATTGCTTCAAGACTGATGCGACACTAACTTTGGTTGTTCCATTGGACATAAGCGATTACTGCAAACACATCATGAGGAATATTTATTATCATTTTAACGACATAACATAACCATGTTAAGACTTTGGCGACAATTTGTAAGTTTTATCATATACTTGATTAAGAACTTCACTGATGATTAAAGTCCAAGAACTAACCATGACTTGGCTGATAGAAATTTGAGACGGATTTAATATACGTTTTGCAGTGCTTGAAATGTATGGTTTATTTGACTTATTTTAACAGACAGCTAAAAACCCAGTGAACTATGTAGGAAACAACATTGTTGGTTAATTAAGTATAACGACCAAGATTCCCTCTGCATGGTTGTAATATGGTTATGATGCTGGTAAATTAAAGTTTTCAGAAGGTTAATGTTTAAATCCAAGTTCATGCAGCTGGCTTTATTAACAACCTAACGTAATTGTACTTAATAGCGTTCTCTTTTACCAGTTTTAACCAGAAAGCAGTAAGTGGTTGCTTCAGTTTAATTTGATTTAATTTCCAAATTTGCACATACCATTTCTGCCGTTCCAATTCTACCGATCACCGGGAAGATGTCCCTGAATTTCGATATATATTAAAGCTCTGATTTCGGACTTAGAAATGTATTTTTGTTCAAATAAAGTAAGTACACTGTATACATGTATGATACGTGGTTTGTGAGAGCATGAATTTTGATATCGGTATGATAAAACCCCAAAATTTAAAGTGAGCTCATGTATATTTATTATTCGCATTTTCCCTCTATTTGTTCTCCGATATGAATGAAATATGACGATATATTTACATGCAAATGTTATCTGATTTAAGTGTTTTCATTAGTACATAAACCAACTAATATAAAGTTGAATTCGGCCAGTAAACTTACAATATGCGGGACAACGTCGGTAAATAATATTTATCATACGCTTTATATACGCATATAAAATAATGCGCATGTGCTGCAGGCGGTAGTTGCTAAAATAACCGAAGTTCATTGATTATACTAACTTTTCCATAAACAAAATTCAGGTTATATTTATTTAATTCGTAATGATACATGTATATTGGATTAATTTTGTAATGCTTCGTTTTATAGTGTTTGTAATTAACGAAGTTTTCTGGCAGAAATATCTGCGATTGAACTTTTATACAGCTTATAACATATTTAATATGAATTTATATATAGTAGGCCTACAGTTCTAAGTGAATTTGCATTATGTCTCTTATGTGTCTGTATACACGTACAAGTACTGTATATTTGTTCCAAAATAACACATGCACTATTTGCTAAACTACTAGATGCATCGTTTGTATACATTTTCTAGAAGATTTCTTATTAACTTTTTGTAAATAATGTGCAATTAATTTTGCAATCCACGTATGGCAGTTGTACTGTTACTTTACTTCCGAATGTACCCTTATTCTATATCCAGCTCCAGCGGCGTTCCCCGCCAGCTGGTGGGCTATCTTGTACATGTACATATATAACATTTTGCAGGGTTCATACGGTCAGGGACAGTCAGGGAAATGAAGTGTCGTCAGGGAAAGTCAGGGAAATGAAATATGGTCAGGGTAATAATGGAATTTTGACCATTAAGTCAGGGGAAGTTAGGGAAGTTAATGTATTGTCTGAAAATTTGTAGTGGCACAACTATTTTGTTTGGTATAAGGCTCTCAAGAAAAGCGTTAGAAAAGCTGTATTTGTGTTGCACTTTTTCTAAAATTTCGCCTACGGCGTTTCCGTCATTAAGAAGAATTTTTTAATATTTCAAGGAAGACGTCCTCAAAAATGCTGTGTTTTAGATCTAGTGGTTAGATCTAGTGGTTGTGCGCATCGTCATTAATATCTATACACTAAAACTCCAATATTTATTGTACTTTTTCAAAAATTTCGCCTACGGCAGTCTCGTAATTACTAATATTAATTCTTACAAGATTGTGGGCTAATTCCATCATTTCGTGATCAAATCTATAATTTCTAAAATTTCCGCCATATGGTATATTTGTTTGGATCAAATACACTATGTAAACATTCTTTCTTGAAATTGTCTGGAAAATCTAAAAAAGGCAGGAAAATTCAATTGAAGCTTTGGCTAGTCATCCTGACAGGAAAATATAGTTAATTGTAGTGCTGCAGATAGTTCGTTTTAATTACATGTGAATTTTTTTAATAAGAAAGGAAAATTAATCAGATTATGTCAGGGAAAGTCAGGGAAATTGAGTTGAAAATTATGGTATGCACCATGTTTTAGCATGCCTAAATGTGCTTTCATGGCAACGCATAAGTTTCTCAAAACAACTTGACCTAGTATCATCACACCAGATCAGCAAATGTCACCATACAGGTGTCAGGAAACGCATTAAGTTCCAATTGAGTCCCATTCAACTCAGTACCCTTCTGTAAGTGAATACAATGTGGATAATCCATCAATCCAATTGTTTCGATAATTATCACCGCATTAACGTAGACACCAACATCATTATTAAATTAAATTTTTTAATGCTAGGTTATCCTGATCTTATGGATGAGAATTCCAACCTCTGAAAGCATGCAAGAGGTATCTTTGTCGAGGAAGTGATGATTATACATGTATACATGTACGTGTATTACTGTACCACTAGCTTCGTCCTTCGAAGTGTGGCAATGCTTTCAGTGACATGGTATCTGAATACTCTGATGTGGTGGGATTAAGATCACTATGTGGAAATTGTCGACTTCTTATATGGTTGACGAGCATACACTTTCAACGTTACATTTCCAAATTGCGGTTTATTGCTATGACCTATGCACGCCTTCATCGTCGACCTCCTCTTTTATAAGCCGTGTTAATTCCCATTTAAAAATGCGATTCTCCGCTGTAATTCGTACGGAAAATTAGCTTAATTATTTATTTCCCGTGGGCCAGTTAACCAATTTCCAGCATTAGCGTTAATGGCCAAGGCATG
The DNA here is from genome assembly GCA_034687865.1 of Kryphioiulus occultus. Lineage (NCBI taxonomy): Eukaryota > Metazoa > Arthropoda > Diplopoda > Julida > Julidae > Kryphioiulus > Kryphioiulus occultus. The sequence goes on from JAQGAF010004665.1 coordinate 4,064, forward strand.
GCGCTTTCCCCGCCTAAGTATTGGTTCCATGGCGCTAAATTATGCATTCCTCGCCATAAAACCACTCTTCGCAAATATTTCTATAAAACCGAGCTGTTTTCAGCCGAGCAATTCAATTGTTCTTTGCTTCATCCGCGCTATTATGCACTAATTATACGTTTTGCTTGCATGTAATTCCACTAAACCTACACGTATGCGAGGATTACGTGGCTACACGTATGGGAGGATCGCTTTCCATTGGGTATTCTGGAGTAAAAATTGCATGTGTTTGATATCCCCACATGTTGTACATCGCCTTTCGATGGGAATTTCATTAGTGTTTTCCAGAAATAACTACTTATAAAACTGCCTTTTTAGGCTGATGAATTGATCTGGTTTTCATGGAGGTTTTCCCAGAATTGCCACTATTTGCTCAAGCCACTGATGGTCAGTTTGAAAATACCTTGATGTTGGCTGAATTTGCATTTTTTCGAAACGTACGAATGACTTTTTTGCCAAGGAATGTATGGAAACAGCAATTAATTTGAGAAATAATACAATTGCTATGTGTCAAAGGTCGGAAAAGTTGTATCATCATCAGTACTATATGTCCATGCAAATAAGAGCTAGCTCCTCGTTTTCATAAAGGATAAATAGATAATGATGATAGTAATGATCTGTTCATAAGAGAGACGAAAGTGCATTACGTAACAAGTCAATAGTATGGTATAATTGATTTTTGTCCAGAATGCATGCGTAATGTGATGGTAATAGGGATATGCATGTCGAGCTTTTTAATATGATGATTGTTTAGCCTCCATGGATGTCTAAATTATTGATCCTCTCATGTGACATTGGTGGCTGCAATGAGATGTATTTACAAGTTAGACAACATTCGAAACAGGGCAATTTTGTATAAATAATCCAATTTCACTTTGATTGAATGATCCCTACTGTTTCTTAAACTTAAAGAAACAAGTTCTTTCTTTGACAAGAATTCGTGAGCACTTATTCTCTTCACTAAATGCCTTAGAACAAGACATTCGGGTAATCTTGCACATCTGATATCCTACAAAATACGAACAAAAGCTGCAACTGCTTTGTTCTGACGCATTAGCTCATTATTTTGCCAAACTTTCTGTATGTACATGTACAAGTTCTTATGCAGCGTGTATAATAATTAGGGAAGCATATATACTCAAACACAAAGACGGAATAAATGTAAGTTGTGAATTTAATTTAGAAGAATTTTTTGACGTGATTCCAACAATGCATTTTGTTTTGTCAACTATTATACCTTAGCTCACGCTGTTGGGTTTTTTGTTAAAACGGATAGTCTGCCCAGCCATGTCGTCTTTGCGTTTTGCTGAAAACATTATTTTTGCCCATGCAGCGCAGACGTGTTTTTATTTGTTAGAAATGAAATGTGATAAATCGACGTGTATTGTCGCACTAACGATGTCAGTAAATGCTTTTTGTTGCACCTCATTCCGAACGTGTGGGTCAATTGATGGTCCATCAAGGAACTTCATTAAGTGCTATGAGTGTGCTTCACGTGAAGCACACCTGGATCTTTAAAAAATTGCCTGGCACAGGGCTATTTCGGTCAGAACAAAATGAAATGTTGGATGAAAGGATAGCAATTAGGTAGAGGCTCAAGCACGATGCCTTTGGAGATTATTTGTTGCTGAGAGACAAGATGCGTCAAATGATTGCTTAGACATGGCCTTGCAGTGACGTAATGGTCAGCCAGGACGACATTGTGGATAGCTGAACACACTGTATTTCCTTACCTACGACGGCTGCAAGTGAAATCAGCAGGTTTGACGTTTTTATTCTGTGAAGAATCATTGGCTATACTGTATACGCTACAAGTATGTCCTCTGATGTTGCCATATTCGTCCATAGACACTATGAGAAAGTGGGCTTCTCCTAATGGCTCTTACAGTATGCTGGCAGTGATTGGCCTGTGGTTAGGGCTGGAAAAAATTGAAGATTTGCATTTTTAGGTTAACTTAAGTCAGGATCAACACAATACTACACAACAACAAAAATCAAAAAATATACAGTAGAAAGGAGAAATTCTTGTCAATTAAACCAGTAGGGCCGTAGTATACTTGTACATACTGTACATGTACGTCCTGCACATTATACACAGGGACTCTACTTGCACTGTAGTACATCCGAATGCACTTCCAGAAGTAATTGATTTTCCATGATGTTGATATTCCAACTTGTATCCTGGTAAATGCCCAAAAGCAAGGTAGCAAATACAAATTTGAGAGTATCTAATGTGACTCCTAGCTATCTATGTTTTGGCACTCAAAACACCAATTTCAGAAATGATTTGGAATTATTAGGCTCTGAAAATATTCTGTATTCTGCACGAATGAAATCATTTTAACCTATTGAGACAATGCTTCTGTTCAAGCTTTGGTTCTGGAACAATGTATTACTTTTCCTTGTAACAAACATGGCTGAACATGTACGTGGACACCACATTCGTAGACAGTATGTTACCCTTTTCAAAACGTTACCACACTTATGCCATTTTTGGCGGAAGTTGCTTCGTGAATTCCAAGCTACTGCAATGTGAACATTCTGTAGTCACATCCTATGTTAACATTCTGTTGAGCTACAGCTGAAGTATTTTTCCAATCTACATGTCATGTAATTTTCATTTTCAAACAGGCCATGGGTAAGTTGTCGTTTTTTACTTTAAACATGAACGTGCGAAACTCGACAATTTGCATAACTTACCATGTTGATATGTCTGCATAAATAATCGTGAATTCGTAATGCAGACCTGTTGACGTATGCCTTCTCTCTTACTAAGCAAAATGTGCTGCTGTTGCAGTGTTGTGTCTTTGTGACGGTGTAGTGTTATTCCCTTGCTGTTCCTTTGCAAAAATGTTACCAGTGAGCACTCCTACGGCAAATGCTATTCAAAATTGCGCAAAAACGCTTACATAAACAGTTGGTAAGGTGTGCTTTCATGATGGTTGTATAACAGCAAATGCTGATCTTGTTATAAGGTCAACAGTTGGTTCAAAGTTAGCTGTCATATACTTTATACATGTCGTACGTAACATCATTTATTACAGAACCCGTTTGTCACCGAAAACTCAATATTCTACATCAACAATTCAGTGCTTTTTCAATTTTGTTTTCATGACTATTTGCGAAATAAGCGTAATAGTCATGCGTAGGCGGCTACTTTGCAAATCTTCTTTGTTAGCATGCCACCCAACAAACAAGTTGCATTGTCCGGCCAAATAAACGAACGGTGTCATTGCACGATGGTATGACACAGTTACTCACAGACTTGGGTATTTCCATTCGTTGACTGTTACCCTGCTACCATATATAAGGGCCACACATCTCCTTGGCAAACACACAACTTCACAACGCCATAAACCAACTACAACAACAGTCGATTTGCCAAAACTCGCAACCAAAACCAGCCATGAAATTTGCAATAACTTTGTTAGCTCTTCTGGCTCTTGTTGCCCTCGCCATGGGACGGGGAGGTGGAAGCAAAGAGCATAAAGGCAAGTTTTGGAACTTGTTGATTAACTATAGCATTAAGAATTTACTTTAACTTTCGAGTGTATTACAACAGCATTAACTTTAATGAAGCATTTCCACTAGCTCATGTCTGGTTTATAGAGCGGAAGTTTAGCTTCATGCACCAAACAATTTTATGGCAATTCAAACGCCAAATGCAGAAAACCAACTTTGGTGACAGCATCTAACAGGTTCAAAATGTCTACTTTTTAAGGTCGTCAATGCCCAGCCGTTGTCTCTTGCACACGAAACAGCGCCGGTAATCCTGCAGGTTGTAGAGGCAACGGACATTGTCCATTAGGACAAATATGTTGCAAGGCCCGCAACAGTAGGCCGGGTGACAAATGCTGTGTATACATGTAGCTGCAACTAGTACCACTAGCACCGGTACCACTCCTTCCACTACGACCACCCCAACCACTACTACCACCCCAACCACTATTACCACTCCTACCACTATGACCCCTTAACGTTTACCACCCGACCTGATTACAAGCAAAATTTTCGAACATGATGATTAAATTCGTATGTAATTCCATTGTCGTGTATGTTAAACTATGAATAAATATAATATTGCATTGTATTCTTGAGTTGGCTTATTTGTTCGTTACTTGTCGTTATACGCTAACGATAATGGTGATCAGGATAACTGTAATGACATTCATTTTTTTTTCAATTTGTCTCTCACCTTTTTATAATTTTCTACCATCAAACCATTTGATTATTTTCCATGACCGTGATATTCCTTGTTTCCTTTTAAATGTCCAGAAGCAAAGCAGCAAATTCAAATTTGAGAGGTTACATGTATAACGTAACTGCTAACTGTCCATGTTTTGGCACTGAAAACACTAATTTCAGAAATGATTTGGAATTAGTAGGCTCCGAGAATAATATCAGTATAATTTTCTGTTTTCTATATGAATGAAATCATTTTGACTTATTGAGCCAGTGATTCTGTTCGAGCTTTTGTTCTGGAACAATGTCTTACTTCTCTTTGTAACGAACATGGGTGAACATGTACGCGTACATCATAGACAGTATGTTACACTTTTCAAAGCGTTGCTACACTCATGACATTAGTTGGCGGAAGTTGTTTCTTCAATTCCAAGATATTGCAGTGTGAACATTCAATAGTCACATCCTATACGTACATTCTATTGAGCTACAGCTAAAACATTTTTCTAACGACATTTTACAACGCACATGTAATTTTCTTTGGCAAACAAGCCAAGGATAAGTTATAGTTTTTTACTCCAAACGTAAACCTGTACAACTCGAGAATTTGCATAACTTATCAAATCTCATTTTCGCATGCAAATTCTGCCGATTTCGTTAATTTCGCTGAGTGTTCTAGGATTTTCTCAAAAACCCCTTTAAAGTATTTTCGCCCGTGGATTCGATTTCAAACCCAGACAAGGCACAAGTTCTGTGCTTTGAATATACTTGCACTTAGTTCTGATAACCCTGTCTCGTAACCCGCATCTTCTGAACAAGATTGAATTTCTTCCTAATCCTCCTCACCAAAAGCAGATTTTCGAGTGAATTTCGGAAAAGCGGCCCATTGACGATAAACCTCACCAGCATAATTGAATTCTCATTTTTGCAAAAAAAATTCAAGGGCCAGGATCACTTTGGTGTAATCAGAAACAATAAAACGTGCCCATAAATATGTAAATGGGTTGCGTTTAAGCTCTGCTGTCTTAGGGCGTACATAACCATAAAGTGCCTGCCTGCATTATTTCCAATTGTTAATAATTGAAGATTTGTTCACCCTCATGGATTGGGGAAAGTTAAACGAACTGCAAATTACTAACCATCGCAGTGGATTTCGGTGCAGACTCTTTTTATTGGTCGTTTCGCTTGTTTTGAATTGACTAGCAACGATTTCGACTACAACACGAAGAACAAACCTTCAGTACTTAATTATGCACAGGATGCAACGAAAGGAGAAAAATCCTGAAAGGAGAGACAAGCTCAGCATGTTTATTGGGCGATTCACCTGACTAATCTTCATTCGTTTCCATTAACCCACGGTTTTGCGATGAAAACTCCATTTGGGGAACCGTAAACTACACCCGAACTTGGCTTACTTGACAAGCAAGACAGATTCAAATGGAAGGTGGTTTTAAAATGTAGCATGCATTATTACCACGTTATATATTGTCGCCCACACCCCTCCCTTGACATTATTTCTGATAGTAAGACGCTACTGATAAATATGCATGTGTTTGTTCTATTCAAATGAAAAACAAATGTCATATAAGGGTGAAGAAAGATTTTTAGACTTTTCGGACTCCTTGTATTACACATATGGTTTTATGAAGAAATGCATTTTTGTCTTTGTTTCCATGCTATTAATGGGGTGACCACTGTTGTAATTGACACAAAATATAGTTTTAGAAATGTTACACCTACCTGATAACTTCTGGTCTACGTGTCCATAAATCCGAAAGTGGTGAGAGCGATAGTTGTTATCAGAGGTCCATTTGAGAGGTGGAATGAAAGTATTTATGAGATGGGAGTGAAATCGCGAAATTAACTTTTACTTACCGTGTCCACTTAATTTGTGCATGCCTCTTGATAGTTCTGTTATTTCAAAACGAAAGAACGAAAAACTGCTACCTACTAATCCTGTGAGACTGTTGCATGCCATAGATCTGGCAATTGTAACGACTCTCCATACTCAACTGTTCAAAGCAGGTTGGAATTGTTAATTGCTAACTTCGAGACTATCTGCAAGGGTAGCTCTCAGACAGCATTTTGTACTGAATGTGCTGACTGTAACTCGCGTGAGGCAAATGGACACTTCACATCAAGCTCTTATGGAGCAAGCCCCCTTTGGTTGGTCACGTGACTGTTGTTCATTTACATTTTCTTATTATTGCACACTTGTGCTGATAATTCTTCTGTTTTATTGTGCTGCTTTTTTAAAATGGAGGAACGAACACCTGCTAGATATCGAGTCTGCCAATCTTAGACGCGATTCAGTGGTGTGCCATAAATGATAAATCCGATATCTGTAATGACTCTTCATACTCTGTTGTAGAGAACTTTTCGAAACAAGTTAGACTTGAGAATTACTATCTCAGAGACTATCTGCAAGAGTTCACTCCGACAGTATTCTACCCATGCAGGGTCCATGTACTGGCAGCCACTATCGGGAGATTTTAGTCGCAGATGGACACAGAGGTGGGCTATAGATGTGACATTTATGATGATTTTCATAGGCATATTTGTTGTAATCTCAGCTATTCGAATCAGGTTGGAAGTTTGAATTATCTATCTGCAAGAGTAGTATCTCTCGGACAGCACTCTACCCAGTGTCCATGTACTGGCATTCACTATCGAGAGATTTTGGGCTCAAATGGACATTGAGGTGTGCTAAAGATCTAACATTTGTGATGGCTCTCCACACTCTATTACACTCAACTATTCGAAACAAGTTGGGTTTGAGAATTACTATCTGAGAAACTGTCTTCAAGAGTAGTAGCTCTCAGACAGCACTTTATCCAGTGTCCATGTACTGGCAGTCACTATCAGGAGATTTTAGTCTCAAATGGACATTGAGTTGTGCTAAATATCTAACATTTGTGAGACATTGTCAGACATCACTCTTCACAGCGTCCATGTACTGGAATTCACTCTCGAGAGATTTTAGTCGTAGATGGACACCTTTCAGTTCACACCAAGCCCTTATGGAGCAAGCCCCTGGGGTTGGCCACGTGACTTGTTCATTGCTTTTCTTCATATTCTTGGTTTCTGAAATAAGCATCTGCTCCTTCAATCCACAAATTGCTACCATTGGGTTGCTTCAAGGATGAAAACTAGGTCAGTTTCGGGCACACTTCCGTTTCACGACGCCATTGTACTGCTGATGGATCTTGCGGGGGTGGCGAATCGCCTGAAGAAGATGTTACTTTGGAATTGAGACGAGATCGCCACGGGGTCCACCATTGTAATCACCGAAAATGCTAAGTTCATTTCGAGGCAAATGGAGCACTTAGACAGACAAAGACAAGCCGTTTTTCCGAGCTTTTGCTGAGAAACGCATATGTCAACCTCTGGGGTGATTTATTCGATTTGCGTGCGGCGAGAGATGCTGGATTGCCAATCCAGAAGATCATTCATTCGCGCAAATCTTCGTTCTTATTATTCTCTTCATTTATTCTGCACGCTGGGCGCTATCTCTACGCACAATGCGTTCTTCGTCTGACGGGCACGCATTATCCCAACGAAATTGGATGGGCGCGATATAGGATAAATAAACTTTACATCAAAGCCTTCTAGAATTCCAGGGCCTCTGACGCCAGAGGCAATCTACTATAGCGTGGGGAAACCAAGGTGTATCATGCTGGTGTCGGCCTCTGACGGCAGTTTGGCGAGATGGATCTCGTAACCCGCTTGAGATGAACAGTATAAACTGCAGATGGAGGGTATTGTTTTGTCAGAGACGTTTCCATGACTTTTAAAACTGCTTAATGTAAGTTAGGTACAGAAGTAAGCATCTGTTCGTTCAATCCACAAATTGCTACCATTGGGTTGCGAAAATCCCAACTAAGGTACTACGGTCGATTAGAAAGTAATTTTCACTTTCTTGGGACGTCAGGAAGGATGCACTACAGATAAGACCCCGCTCTTCCTTAGACATTATGAGAATGTGGGCTCCTCCAAGCGAGTCGCAGGCTGGCATCGATTGCCAGGCGGGTGGGCAGCTGAATAAAGAAACTACGTTTTTATGTTGGGTTAGGTAAAATCAAACACAAAAAAACACGAGAAAGTAAACAAAAAATAATAAATTGCTTTATTGCCTGGCGATTGGGAGGCTACACGAGAAAATAAAAAATTAAATAAAATAAAAAATAGATTGCTACATCTAGCTGGGTGTTATTTTTGTGTACTAGGCATGGTGATTTGAAATATAAATATTTTGTGCGAATTTGGTGCAGGATCTAATCTGTAGGATGTCCTCACGGAATTGTTGAAAAGGCTAGTTGTGTTAAATTTCGGATGGGATTTAGGGGTTTAATTTTAAGTGGCTGACCAAATTCTGAATCCAAAATTGGGCTAGGGTGATGAGGAACGATGTCCTCATCTGTGACATCTTGTGAGGAGGAAGAAACCTGTGGTGCAAAAATTATGTGAATTTCGTATTTTTGTGTCCCCCTCTAAATTGCGGTCAGGATGGCAGAGGAGACAGTAAGTCACTGTCTCCCAAGGATTTCCCGCCATTTTTTTGAATCCCCCGCGCCCTGTAACCTGGGAGCACCCTGTAATGGGAATGGGAGCTGCCCAGGGGTCAGCTGACCCGGGCCGAAAATTTTCGGCCCGGGCGCCATCTTGTTTTTGTATCTCTCTGGCCAAAGCAACCGACCATGCTGGTCGCATGTTGAATTTCTGCCCGTTTTCTGCATGTTGAATTTGGTTGTCATTCTGCCCACTGCTGCTGCCCATGCTGGTGACAACAAAACCTGTACCAGAATAAAATGTAAGTCGGCCAGAAATCCGCCTTTAAATGTATTCTTCTTCGAACAATACTAACACTTGTGGTGTTCCAATGAAATTGTATGAACCCTCAATAGTGACTTCTACGTTGTCTTTGTACCAGGCACATTCTTCTGCGTTTACCCCATGGTTAAATGTGCAAGTCAAAATTCCATCTTCTTCTTCTTTGACGACAATGTCTAAAGGTTGCTCTTCCCTGACTCGTTCGTTGGTGCTATCTATAGTATAGGTTAAAATTCGATAACTTTTGTGCATTTGACTTGCAGTGATGCACGGCATCTAACTAGCTGACAGCTACTATGACTTCTTATTGTTTGTCGAACTTACCCTCTGAAAGCACGGTTGGCAAAATGATCATAAATGCCCACAATATCCACATCTATCAAAACAATATCAACATTGGTTTCTGAACAACCAAACATTGAAACCTCTATTAACCGTAGTGATAATGGCAGATGAGGATCAACAATTAAGTAATGCATTTTCACAGAGATCATGAAAACATGAGGTTTATCAGACTTGGAAAAATGAAACTTTATTATTTTGCTTATTCTTGAAATGTTTTCAATAAAAAAATCCATTATTACTGGGTTTGAAATCTTTATCTCATAAATAATGGAACAAGGGCATTGAATAATATGCTTATCAGGGTTCCCCGAGAGCTGGAACTGTCTGCAAAACTGGAAAGGCCTT